>OMLP01004438.1:5671-15862 GCA_900302685.1 Spondyliosoma cantharus | reverse complement strand
AATTCTGACTAACCAATTTTGTAAATATTCATTATTTGCAGTCCTACATTATAGTACAATGGATGGCAGCCAATGACTGATAGGAAGGTTGGCTGCCATAATGAAATGGATTGAGGTCAAATTGCTGCCTGGGATGCTTAATATTATGGTTGGAAGCCAGTGGTTGCTTAAAAAGTAAAACCCTATATAAATGAATTAAATTGATAAAAGACAATGGCTGTTGAAATCAAACAATATAGTGAATTCGATTGAGGTCAAATTGCTGCCGGGGATCGTTAGTAGAGCTCCAGCAATTAGACAAGTCATTGAGCAGTTGATCAAAATAGAAACATACTGATTTTCAGATTTCAGCTTCTTGAATATAAGGATTTGCTGCTTTTCTTTGTCATGTATAGAAGTAAATGAAAATTTGGGTTGTTTTGGCTGTTGGTTGGAAAAAAGAAGCAATTTGACATTGTCACTTTGGTTTGTCGAAGTTGCATATTTTTCTACGTTTTGAAGGGTAAGTGATGTGTATGCACTTGTATGTTTGTATCGTTAGCACTTCTATCATAGCACTTATGCACTTAAAGAATCTTCGACAAATAGCAGTTACGATCCTCAGATGAGGGCTTGACAATTGTTTCTATATTTCGTTTTTTGCTCCATTGACAGTGTTATGTCGTTGTTTCTCTCTTGTGACAAATGTACTTTTTGTAAGGCGCTTTGGACAAAAGCATCTGCTAAATGCCCTAAATGTAAATGTAAAATAATTTGCAGATTAATTGTTAATGAAAATAATTGTTGCAACCCTACACTATGACCACAATTGTGAAATGTATAGAAGCCAGCGGCTCTTTGGGATGTCGAACAGCCAATGGTTGGCTGAAGGGTTGACCACAATAATGAACTGGATGGATGAAATGGTTGTCCAAAAAGTAGAAACTCATATAGAATTAATGAAAGACAATGGCTGTTTGGAAGTCAACACTATAGTGAAATGAATGCAAACCAGTTGCTGCTTGGGATACTGAACACTGTTGTAAAATGACTGGAAGCCAATGGTTGATTGAAGTTTTTGGTCCTTTTTCTACATTTTCCATCCTGTCTACTTCCAGACAATTTTTAGGGTTATGGATAGGTCCATTTAGTAACTTTTCTGAGGCTTTCGATCATATGACATGATTTTCACTTAAAAGACTTTTTAAGGACATCTTTGATTTTGTCGTCCAGATTAAAAACGACCGGCTTGAGGAGCTTAGTTTCAGAGAAATCCCTGATTAAAAAGTCCTCGGATAATTAGTTGGACACTGCGTGGTGTATTGTGTGAAAAGAGTTTATTGGTTAGCTAGAAGGTGGTTGTAATAGTTTTTACACTGAAGGGATTTAGATGTCTTTGTTGACGTAGTGGTTGGTTAACATTCATTCAGCTTAAAATCATTACAAGTTTTTATACACATAAAGTTATTTGTTGTGCCAAATAATTGATGGCATTGAGGGTTTGATTCCTAAAATGTTCCAAATATAAAAAAATGCAGAATACTTTATTTGGTTTTGCATAGTACAGTTCATATTGCACCCAAACCGGAAAAACTGACTAGTCATAAAAACATTCCTGAGTTATTTTCTTCTTCGCTGTTTTTCTTCCAGGGTACATCCTGCTCACTTACATTCCTGTAATTAGAAATCAGGTCTGAAGGTGTGTGTTACCTCTCTCTGTCTCTCATATATAAATCTATCGATGTAAACGGCTTAGATTGCCAAGCATGCAGCGCTAAATGACACAGTCCCACTTGTACAACAAAACCACAGTGTAGAGGGGAGGGCAGATTTTCATGGGGGCTCGTTTTTCATCTTTACCAGTTACTTAAGACCCCTCGGACTTTGACACCAAATCCCTTTAATGGCTTATGTCTGGAATTCTGGAGGCTTACTGCTTGTTTTTTTTTCTTTGCTGTGTGACGGCTGAGTGTGAGCGAGAACACAGATTCTTTTCTTATTGCATTAGGTTGACTTTGTCTCTGTATTTTACATGTTTTGTGTATGTGGTTGATCCAGAGGGACAGTAAATCCACTGTACATCAACACGACAACCAACAGATGGGAAGAGTCACTACCATTTTCCTCAAACAATATTCTTCTGACCTTAGTTATGTTGTCATGTAAAGTCTGCACAAAGATGTTAACTGCAGTTTTACAAATTTGACAAAAATTACCAATTTTCATATACTAGACTCAGATTAATCTTTGCACTGTCAGCACTGGTATTGGAGACTTTGACATGCCTAAAATCTGTAGACTTTTGCAGACAATGCCAGGTAATGTGTACCCCAAGACTTGTTTTTTCTTGTGCTTGACTGAGGTGAAAAGTTTGACTTACCCGTCAACGTCTCAAACAAATGTTGAAGTGAGTTTAGTATCCCAGCCTCGTTTAGATGGACGGAAGATTATACTACAAAGGCTGAACATCATACTCCCCTGTTACTGATCCTTTGAGTCCACTAGTTCAAGGTAGCACATTCTGGTTACTGTAATAAAGAAAAAAATCTCTCATGTCACATTTCAATTATTAAGCTGACCTATAGCGGTATAGTATCTTAATTAGTCAGAATATAAATTGACTAAAATGGCAACTTTATTTTCAGTTTCAGCAACCAAAAGCTGATGCCTGGTTGTCAGCTTTGCACCAGCTTTTAAGAGATTTTTTATATATTACTGTTTCTCAGTACTGCATCAATGCACTGCATCGTGATCCATAATGCTCACTATTCTGCGTGTTGGATCCTGATATGGCAGACCCGTGATTTGTATTGATGCCGTGTTGTTGTTGATAATCGGCTCGTAATCCTTCAGCCACAGATGTGATGTTCAGGTGTCGCCCACCTGTGCTGTCTCCCAACGGTACATCCAATCCTGGGCCTTGTGTTGTTGTGCCACAAATCAGTGGCACAAAGTGAAATTAATAACAACAGATACAGTCGTAAACAAGTGGGAGTTGGAATGAAGTGGAGCAGTGAGAACGAGGATAAACCTCCCCAAACAAAGTCCTTAAAAAACACACACACATTCCTGAAACACACGACGTGAAGGAGCGAGCAGCGCGCAGACTCGCCAACCAAAGGCCCGATTCATCTGAAATCCCTTTCACTGCTTGCCAAGGTGCACGGGGTCAAAGTGCAGCGTGAGGCCCCGCAAACTGTTAACTGGGATCTGAACGGAGGCCGGCTCGCACACCACTGCAGTGTAATTTATTTTAATACATAACCCACCATGTTATAACTTATTTATCTGCAGCAGCTCACAACAACAGCATTAATACTCCAGCAGTTTCCCAAACTGACGCAGTACATAAACTGCTGAAATGAGGTGTCAGGCAGCAGACAGCATCACCACAGCAGCCTCTGTTCTTGTGTGCAAAAACAAAAAGCTTCTCTGCAGATGCACATTTTTTATTATCTGTTCTTTTTACTTCAAGGCAGCTGTGGTTCGCATTCATACGCTTGAACTAATGCTGAAACAATTAGTCAACGAATAGATAATTGAATAAGAATAATTTGAACCAGGGCCAGTACATTGAGCCCTTTTCTCTCTCTTTCTGTTGTCGTCAGTGCTGCTTTCACCAAAGACATATCTCACTGTTTGTGCGGGATAGAGGAGGCGGAGATGAAATATTTCCAGCTAGTTGTACTTACTGGAAAAACTGGAGTAATTAAAATACAACCAAACAACATCAGATGTGTTTTGTGACGTGTTTTTCCTCTAAGGTTCTCAGCAGTTTATCATAGTTTTCCCTCTCACTCTTATATAACCTGACTGCATGCATTTCAGGTGATTGAGGATTATTGGCATCTGCTGTCAACAAAACTTATGTTTTCCTACTTATTACCAGTTTTGGGTTTATCTCCGATTCCACCCAAAAATCCTTGATTGGATCTCAAGCAGGTATACAAGTCTGTGCTCTGATCCGATACGATACCACGGAATTTATTGGCCCTTAAATCAGACCATGACACTTCCCAGCAGTGTCCCATATACCTGTATAAAAATGTATGAAATAGTACAGGAACGTCTCTAAGCAAAACCTCTTCTGCCTCCGAAACATTTTTTATTCCCTGGCAATTACGTGAAGCTGTTACCCACGGACATGCAGCAGGAGTGCTGTAAAAAAGTGAAATAAACTCTGATTCTTACATCACAAAGGCTGCAAGTAACAAGCGGCAGAGAGGCTCAGAGCCATCTTTCTCTAACAATGTGTCTGTGAAGTTTCAAATCATCGTTGATGAGCAGAGAGAGAGACGGAAGGAGAAACTGAGGACCTGTTGGCTTTGAATTTAATGCTGCAGCAGTCACATAAAAACCTGACTTATTATAGTCTGTGGTTTAGGAATGAAGAAAGACAGCCAGCCTTACATAAAGATGTTGCTGTCAGAGTGTGTGTGTGTGTGTGTGTGTGTGTGTGTGTGTGTGTGTGTGTGAGTCACAGATATCTGATGTTCTTTATTTGAATATGTAATTTACCTGCAGCCGTACAGGACTTTCAGATTGTTGTGCTGATTTAATTGTTTATTACATGTATGGCTCCTGCTAACCATCATATTTAGTGTTGATTGCAATTTCCCAGAGCCTAAAGTGACGTCTGTAGATTTCGTCTTTGTTCCACCCAACAGTCCAAAACCAAAAGACAAAGGAAAGCAGCGTATCATCACATTTGGAACCAGCAACTTGTTTGACATATTTCCTTGAACAATGACTGAATTAATCAATAATCAAGACAGTTTCGAGTCGAGTCTGACTGGCACGTGTTTTTTTTTTGTCGCAATAATTCAGTATTTTATATCGGCCAGTATACAAATCTTTTGCAGTGAACATGGTTGTCAAACACGAAGATAGGGAACGAAGACAAGATATTTTACAGTTTGTGGATAAACTTTGTTGTCTAAAATGACACTAAACAGTATATTTACAATGAATTTAATAATAATGAATTACCCCAGCATCTTTTTCTGCATTGTAATCTCTAAAAGTTGTCATATAGGTGCACGTTGAACAACTTGTATACAGATACCAATATATCTGTGATCTGCTAATATCAGGCGATGATATCAGCCAACCAGTGTCTCTGTCAGGCTCTATTATTTTGTTTCCTATCAGTAATCATTGCAGCTTTAATCAGAGGCATGCTTTATTTTAAAAAACATTCAATTTTCATCTTTCCTCTTCTATTCTGTCAATCTTTTTCTAAACAAACCCTTGCTAAAGTGTGATGAATCAGACTTGAAGAAGTGTTTGTTAGTTCTGCTGTCGCGTGGAAAAGGTGGCCATGAACTCTTAAAGCGTACTGACAATACGAATGTCTCTGCAGACCTTGGACATAAAACAAAAAAGGGGAACAAAAGAAGGAAAACCTCTGGACAGAGCTGCCTCTGTTGCTCTCGCATAGTGCAATATCATCGATCCACCCTTGCGGTGACGCACTGAATGCATGTCGTCAGGTTAAAGGAATGTTATCTGATAACGCGCCGTCACTGGTGTGAACAGAGTAATGTGCAGAAACACTGAAGCAGATCTAATTTGTCTTTTTATGAGCAATTAGTTTATCATAAAAAGGCATTTTATCTGGTTGCGTTGGCAGTTCGTATAATGGATTCTGAGGTGAATGTGAAAGAAGAGTGAGGGATCTTGTGTTTGTTGTGTGTGTGTGTGTGTGTGTGTGTGTGTGTGATTGTTTTACTATTGGACCTTGAGCGGCTGTGAAATGTAGCTGGAAGCCTCATAACTCGACTCGAGGAATTTATACGGCGCTCTGAATGAGCATTTCAGCGCGTCGTCGTCTGACTCACCGCTCAGATATGCAGCCCGCCTCCCTGTGTGTTTGCACTCTGCCGCACGCTTTGTCAGTTTGCATTAGAGCACCGGGGCCCGGCCTGGCTGTTTACCTTGGTATGTGAAACCTTGGGGGTGTGTGTGTGTGTGATGTGTGTACTCAGCTTTGGGCTTTAAAGGCAGATATAGAGGCAGTATTGATACCCTGCACATTAATTTTTGACCACTTTGATGCTGAAAACATCACAAGAACTCCAGTGTTTTTCCTCCCAGAGTTTAAGATAAGCTTCTTAAAAAACATGCCGAACATCATGTGACACTGAAACTTATTAATTGGCGGGGTTAGCAGTTATATAAGGCAGGGTTACGCACTCTGGACACAAGTGAGAGGATAAAGATCAACATAACTTCTGTTTGAAAATCAGTAATTGCCTCGTAAACGTGGCTAATTAAAATAAAACTTTGCTGCAAGTGTTTTTATATGTATTTAACCCGGCTGCTGTCGAGTGTGACCCTCACCAAAAGAGAGCGCGTGTGTTTCTTCTAGTAACTCTCGACTAACCTGCCTATAAAACTTGTATGAGAGACTTTGCAGCGCTCGGACCGGTCAGCCAGCAGCACGCTGTCAGTCCACGTGGACGACTCACGACATTTACTCATCCATGTTACATCTGAGCTGTCTGATGCCAATCTGGAGTCAAAGATACCAGCTTCAAAAGAACCACTTATCGAAGAGATCAGAGCTAACACGTCTCTGATTTTTTTTACGTTCAGCGTTCAGCAGCAGAATTAAGATCGTTGTCTGAAGGTTTTAGAAACCAGAACATGAAGTTAAATAAATAACTTTGTCAGTCCAATAAACTGAGGAAAAACAGTCGATGTCTGGGTCTGACTTCAGCCTGTGTAGACTCACCAGAGGCATAAACAAAATGTCACCTGGATTTATTTAAATATGCCCATCACAAATCATCCTCTCAGGCCTTTTCCATGTCTGCACCACCAGTAGTAAAAGAAAATGATGAGGCTGCAATAAAACAGGTGTAACAGGTGTATTATCTCCGGTTTGTCACGATACATCTGCCACGATATGATTAAGATTTGATTCCATATAAGGGCCTGCGATCAATATGATAAAGTGTTACCTGCCCTTTTAACACAATCGGTGGGAGGAGGAACTTGCCACCCCTTTTCTTATGTGCTTCATAAAGAAACAACCCATAAATTATTTAAATGATTGTCAGTACAACAACATTTACTAATACTTGACAATCTTTTTTTTTTGCCCGTCACCATTTTTCGCTCAAGTCTGCGACAATTTACAGGTCATGGAGCAGGTCGTACACTAATCACAGGCTCCTGCCACACATTACGTTCACTGGATCGGCTGTACAATACGTCGACTTCCTCTTGTTGTCTTTGATGCTTTTGTAGCTGTCACGTCAGACAACAGAGACTCATTGTGGAGGTCAAGGCTCGAATTAGCACCAGCCACCAGCCAGCCTGGTAAAATCTGCCAGTGGCTGGTAGATTTGCTTCAGTCACCAGCCTAAAAAACAATGATAATCTGTTGAGAGGCTGGTTAAATTCATTGTTAAACACTTGTACGAAAAAATTTAATTTTGGACCCTGGTAGGTATAAACATACATGGATATTTACTGTTCACAGGCTCAAGATGATAAAGATAATGTTACATTTCTTTGTGAATACTGACACGTAAGAAATCAGCTGAAATATCACTGGACAGGCGTCTTAATTCACCTTATTCTGTTGACGAGATCTTGTTGAAATGTGTACTCTCGGGCTGACAAAATGAGCATGAACAGACAGGATTCCAGCTTGTTGGTGTGTTATTATTTGTTAATTATTACCGTGTTAGTAGTTTCTGTCCGTATCGCCACATAAGCCACGGCAGGCAGTCTGAGCACTGGAGCGGTGAAGCATGTGAGAAGCTCTACAAGTGGCTATTGAATGACTGACAGTGAAATGGAGGCTGGGCCGCCGCTGCCAGCTGGTCCTTCGCTCCGAGGGAAGCTGTGACGGTGAGCGACGAGTTTAGGTCAGCGGCTCCCCTCGGCCCAGCGATTACACGACAGGATTTAGTGGGTGAGAGGAGAGAGAGGAATCAAATAATGGGATGTGGATAGCCGGCCAGCCAACCAGCAGGCTTTTTCGGGGATCAGCAGTTGGCAGAAGCCTCCCTGTCTTCCCGAAGCTAAATTTAGAGCGGAGCTGAGGGGGTCTTCTCTGGGCCCCTTTCATTATTCATCAGCTGAAAAAGGACCCAGTTCAGTTTCTCCCTTCAGCAGCGAGCCGCCGCTCGGTGTTTGTGTTTATCTGCAGTCACGAAACACAAGAGGCGGCAGAGGAGGAAAAAAACCAAAGACAAGAGTGGCGGTCTTTACTCTGCTGGTCGTTGTCTCTCATGGACAAATCAATGAGAGGTGCTCTTCCTGACATCTGTTTGTTTGTTATACTTTGGGAATTTGGAGAAACCGTAATGGAGAGGATAGAGGCCTTTGTTGACATGATATTTGAGTTTTAATACACACGCTAAAACAACACTTTCCCTTTTTTCTTGAGCCAGACAATGACCCCCTCTCTGGTAGATATATTGGTTGGCTGATATTGGCCGGTATCCACATATATGCTGCCCTAAATGTGCCGGATATGCCCCGATATGAAAACTCTTGTCGTAAGAGATTATAATGCATTGAGTCTATTGTTCAGCTGTTAAATATCTCCCCTTGTGTGTTTGAAAACCACATTTTAATGATCATTGAAAACAAAATGTGTGTATATTGTCTGTTTTATTTTTTTTACTTCCTTGTAGCTGTTACAGCCCCATAAATCAAGTATTAAATGGTCATTTTCACTGCCGATGCAAACACCATTAATATTACAGGTAGGCTGAAAGTCTTGTGGTCATCGAAACGCTCAGTTATGTCACAGCAAAATGTAGAAATGGCTGAATTCATTGCTGCTGCAGAGAAGTCGGTGTAGGGCCGAGGGTTGCCCCAGAAACCTCCAGGCGATGCGTCAGCGCTGCTTGTGGAATGCCACGGGCCGGTTTCCTCCTATTGTGGCCGACAACAGGGACCCCCTCCCTCCTCTCCTTTTCCCTGTGAGGTGAATAGAGGACTCAGTGAAACACCAGACTACTCGCCCCCACCCCCTCCACTCACACTCACCCTCCTCCTCCTACTGAAACTGCTCTCAGACAAACACTGTGAGCTGGGATGAAATAAACCATGTGGGCCTGACACTGTCTGGCTTTGTCACAGAGCTGCGATCACAGGTTTTTTATGATGCCTGCAGCATCATTGTACGTTTACGACAAATTTGAATTGCACTTTAACAGCTAGCGGTCGGAAACCTCAAGATATTCAGCTTGCATTCACAGAACACAATTAAAACCAATAAATCCTCTCATGTGGGAAATCAGAAGCCGTTTTTGCTTAAATAAAAGTCTGAATCAAGTAATCGGTGAACAAAATAGTTGGTGATTCATTTTCTCTTTATTGACAGATCATTTAGTTAACTAATTGTTTCAGCTCGAGCATTTTCAGAAAAAGATATCCCACATAGTCTCAATGTAAACAGTCCGTTAATCAATTCTGATTGGCTGGAATAGATTTGTACAAGCTTTCTGCACGCTGAGGGAGAGTGTCGGCTCAGAATGTGCATTAATAAGTCATTTAGTTGTTTTTCTGTCATGCTGATGGCTGTCGTCGAGCATTCAGCACCCAGCAGGGCAGCTGAGTGTTGATTCATCATCATAATTCACACTGAGCTGCGTGTGATCATTATAGTCATTATGTTGTTAATGTGTCATTCATTTCACTGCTTAATCAATAGGAAAAAAAATATTAAAATGTGTGAAAATAGTGACACATTCTCCCGTAGCTGAAGAGTCCCAAACTGTTTTTTTATTGGTATTTCTGCCTCTCAGACCGACGAGGTCTGTGAAGTTTGTTGATCACAGCGGGGACGATTCTGTTTCTGAATCTGTTTTGTGATTTTGTGTTTTTCCTTCAGGCAGACGAAGCCTCTGACGTTCGCTGACTGTATCGGGGATGAGCTGCCGGTCGGCTGGGAGGAGGCGTACGACCCCGTCGTCGGAGCGTACTATGTCGACCACAACACCAGTGAGTTTACAGTCCGTTATTCGCACTGCTTACGTCTTCGTCCAACTCTCTCTGGTCAACTATACTATACTATAATCATCTAAATTGTGCATTTGGGTGCAGCAGTCCTCATAATCAAGTCTTCCAGCACTGTTATTATAACTTATCCATTGTTATTATTAAAGTTTTGAAAAGCAGGTAACGCCGTATCGTTACACTCTTGTCATTCATACGATTATGCCGATGTGCGGATGACCAGCCTCA
>OMLP01004437.1:25072-36767 GCA_900302685.1 Spondyliosoma cantharus | reverse complement strand
ATTTGACTCTGTCTAAATCTTTGTTCAGTATGCCATGTGGAGGAGTCATCTAAATGCTAACAATGTTGACTGAGTCACATCGTCGGCTGGGAGCACATGTAGACGCCCCCCAGCACATACACTAACACACGCACACACACACACACACACAAACACGTACATGCACACACAGAAAGCCAGCTGGGCCTCTAGCTGCTCTAATCTAGTCCTGTTCTGTTCAGATGCTCCAACTCCAGCGGCTCCAGTGCAATTTTCAAACAATCCACTTTTTCCGACCATCTGGTGTGGAAAAACAAAACACAAAGTGAGGCTGTAATTATTATCCATATGAGAATCATAACAAACCAGCAGAACAGCTAAAAGCCTCCTCCATCTAGAGCAGAGCATGAAGCGACATGTTCATGGTGGAACCAAATCCATCAGTTTTAGATGAAAGCGTCCAAACTCTCAATATGGTGAACATCACAGGCATACGTCATACTTGGGTTTCAGAAGTTTTGATTCGTATTGCTGTAATAACACATTAACATGACCAACAGATGAAGAGGAAACTGAGTGGGATGTAGAACCTGATGACTGGGGAGCTGCAACGAAAAAGAAAGAAAGGATCAAATTATGTCATTTTAGATCATCCTCATGTCGAGTCTCATGTCTTACCTGCAAGACTTAATAATAACAACTCTGATCATCATCTATGATGTCAAAACATCATTCCAAGAAATAATAAATCTTTGTAGTAGTTTAACACCCTTGTGCCTGACTGAATGTCTCTCCTGCTGCCTGCAGCGCTGTCAGCCGACATGTTGATCACACATGGCAGTGGTAGAGAGAGCGATGCTAAGCAGCCATTTGATTGACAGCTCATTTGCTAGACACTAGGAGCTTCTAAGGCCACCCTAGAGCCTACAACAGCCAGTGAGTGATTGTTTGATGCATCATGTAGCCAATGAAATTTCAAATCCACTAATAGAAATCACAGTTTTTAAAGCTGTACACGCTTTAATGCGCATATTCTTGTAAAAAGGAAAATAAGGTTTAGAGTTTTTTCCCCTGTTACTCTGGTATTTTGAGATCATATTTTTTATTTTTTTGCCAAGTGCCTTGATTTTTTAAGTGTCATGTGTCCATTTTCAGTGATCATTTTATGAAATCTGAACTGGACCCATTGTGTTATCCAGCTAATAGGGGCAGTTACAGGTCATCTACAGGCTTATTTTTGCACTAAAAAATAAATTGATGACTTAGTCCTTCCATTCTGACAGCTTGGGAAAAAAAAAATCCAATAGCTAATAACTTTTCAAAATAGCCCAAAACAGTGCCTGTACTTTAAATATCAGAATAGTATTATCACAAATGCTGAGTTAATTATCAAAACAAATTTGAAGTAAATATTGTGGTTATTTCAAATAAATTTCTAATAAATGACTTGCAGACCTGTCTTCAGATTCTGTAACAAAAAAAAAAACAAAGGACTGAAGAAAATACAGGAAATAAGACAAGGAAACTATTACCGGCAAATTTTGTTGGATGACAGTACAGTACACCAAACTTATGTGTCCTGATAATACAACCCTCAGTTTTGAGTAGTTCTAAATGAGTCTTGACTCATATCATCTGTAATATCCATCATAATCACTTCCTGCATCAGTCAGTTTCAGAGTCTGAGAGCTGCGAGGTGGAAGCATGGCTCTCCTTCATGTCACCACCGCTCACTGGCAGTGTGTGTGCGTGTGTGTGTGTGTGTGTGTGTGTGTGTGTATGCGTGCATGCGTGTGTGTCTGTGTGTGTGCATGCGCGCTTGCGTGTGCGCAGAGTGTTCATGTAGAAGGACATATTAGGGTCAATCGATAAAAGGGAGAGCCTGGAGGACTCAGGATGAAGAAAAGCAAGAATCCTCTCTGACCTCTCTCCTCCTCCTCTTTCACTTGGTCGTCTCCTTCAGTCCGGGAGTTCTGACCTTTAGCCCGAGCTCTGAAATGTCACAGGATGCTTGTAATGTCACAACAGCTCATCGAGTGAGGATGGGCCGCCGTTATGGAGATGGCATCACATCCGCACGTTTGGTGAGACTTTTCCGGCTCAGTGAGAAATACCTGCCATCATTGTTTAACCCTTTCAGTTTGTGTGTTATTTATAACTGTAGCCCTCTTTTCTTGCTTGGTAACATATTCCAGTCTCTTCTGGCTGTGGATAAATAGCAGGCTACACTTCTCGTTTTCAGTCTTCTTTTATTGATCACCAAAACGGCAGAACAGTACAAATACCTCTGACCTCATGTGTCGGGGTTCACAACACTACCCCACTTCTACCTCGAAAAACCTCGCGGACCACAAGGTCATGCACATACCTGTTCCCACCAAAACAAAAGCATGAAGAAACTAATCAACTCAGTCACGGGGCACCAAGCAACAACCCAACACTGTACATGAAAACACACAAATTAAAGTGCTACAAATGACAAGGAAATATATAATGTAACAATAATATAATAATATAATAATATATAATTATAATAATAATGTATTTATCAGTTACTTAAGTAATACAAATGATATACATAATAAACATATATAAAATATAATATATAAAAATAACCCAAAATATAAAGTGTACAGTAATTACGGTTACATAACCAAAGAGGCCGTTCGCAAATAGTTATTTTACTGCTCTGGCAGCGTTTGAATTAACAATATTTATGTCATGTCTTCTAACATATGAACCACTGCCACAATACTTAAAGGTGTCATTTGTAGAATATGGCCAGAATTCAAAGGTAGCTCCGAAAACATAGGGGGTAGCAAATCACCTGTGTCGCTGACAGCTGCTGCTCTTTGTAAGCTGTCCTTGGCCATAGTTACCTATCCTTAGCTAATTAGCTCATGGCTCAGTCACTGGGTCTGAAGTTGGTCTGGACCAGGACCTCAGATCACAGAGAAAGTCACCTCGGGCGACGGACCCCAGCTCAACTGGACTTGGTGGCCTGACGTGAAGCTGAAACTCTCTTTTTGTGGTACAAATTGGTACAACAGGGGTTAGCTGGTTAGCAGTTGCTAATTTCAGTGGACATCTCTGCAACACAGCAGGTAGACATATTTGACTTCAGTTCAATTTTTTAATGTTTTAATCAAAAATTCTGCCCTTTTCTTACAAATTGCTTCTTTAAAGCTCGAGGCATAATTTATTTTACAAGGAATATTCCCACTGAGATTCAAATCTTGTACAAGGGAGTCCAGGCCCCAAAAAAAATTAATGAAAAACACATAAATAAAATTCAACATTTTTTTTTTTATTTTTTTTTTTTTAAATGAACAGAATAAATTTTACATAAAAGCAATAATTGACTGACTTAAAACAAGCAGCAAAAACCATCCCGACAATGGATGTACCGGCGTGCAGTAACAGGACATGGGCACTCACAGGTCAAATAGTCCCTAACCTTTATTTTTATTATCTTCCATACTCAAATAATCAAACACTGGCTGCTTTTTCCTTGAGCCGTAATCCTGACCGACATGATTCAGTGTTATTCTGAAGCCTGCTGGCTGCTCTGCTCTGTCTAAAAGGCACCAGTCTGCTCACAGCTTATCTCAGAGTGAGGTTCTTAATGTTCTTTCATATAATTTCAACCACTGGAACAAAATGACATGTAATAGACTGGAGGGATGACTTCCTCCTGTGAGGATTCATCTCAGCATCCTCTCTCGCGCTCTGGAAACTCCTTTTCTTTATAAAGTAGTGTGGAGATGATATAACTCACATCGCCGATAAGAGCCGGTCTGTTGTGTTCCCGGGAAAAAATGAAATGTGCTGGAATGGCAGTCGGATATTGTTCAAGAATGGACAGGAGGGCTGTGTGTGTGTGTGTGTGTGTGTGTGTGGCTCTTTTGTCCTCCGTTTTCATTTTATGTGTCTTTTGCTTTTACTCTTTTTATTTTTCACAATTTGGGGCCATGACGATGCAGGTGACGTGAAATTACTTACTCTTATTTATCTGTTGATGAGTGTCTGAGCGGCGGCAGAGCAACCCTGCTTCTGTCAACGTCGAGATGACTGGTCCTATCCGGTGAATATTCGACTCGGATAAATGAATTCGCTCATAAAATATTTTCCAGCATTAATGGCTTGTGATGGAAGCCGTAAATTCGTGTTAAAACGAAGCGGCCATCTTGAGGCTTTGGCATTTCAATTATCCACAACACCCGGCGCGGCACACTCTGTCATTCTGTCAACTTTAATGTTTTAATATTCCGTTTTAAAAGCCGGCTCGCAAACACACACGCAAACACTCAGGCAACACATACATACTGTGTATGTATTTAGTTCAAACACACACACACACAAATTTTGATTTATAGTCGGAGCTGTGCCTCAGTGACTAACTGGAGTAAAATATTTATGTGGAGCCAGATGAATGACGTTCTCATACATTTTCAAGTGAGTCTGAAGAGGGATAATTTAGAAGGTAATCCATTTGAGGAGCAAGCAGGCATTGAGGAGAGCATGCATCACGACGGTGATGTTGACTGTAATATGTGATTATCTTGATCAACATGACACCCGAATCCAAACAACTTACACTTCGTATCATTTCAGACACACACACACACACGCGGGCTGCTGCGTTCCGTGTCGCTTTAGCGACTGTTTGCTTTGTTTTGTGCACTTTGTCTTTATGCTCTAAATTATTTAATGCTATTTTCTGTAGCTGTCAGACGTTTTGTGTTCAGAGGTTAGCGTACATATAAAACATTTACTGGCCCTGGATATTGCACCAGACCACCAGCATCTCAGACATCTCAGAGATGCTTGGATCACTCAATAAAATTGACAAAAAACGTACTTCGATGTTGTTTTTTTGAAGAATGTGACCTGCCACATTAAAAACAGATACAGGGAGAATAGGGTTGAAGTCACATACATCTCGTTTTTAAAAAGACCTCAAGACAATCTCCAGCCTTGTTTATGATGAGCAAAACATTTTAAGAAAAAATACAATCTTCTCCTAACCAAGTGTTTTCTTACCTAAAAACCTGATAAGACAATAAGCACAGCCTTGGCACAATTTAAAATTGAACCCAAAGAAATGTAAAAAAAAAAATGTAACAAAGTTTCAACAGTTATTCTGGTGTTTGGACTGAGAACACACAGAGAGAATGTGATTTTATCTCTGCTAAGGACACCATTATTTCCCTGCATCACACGGCAAATGGCTGTTTGCTGCTATATTGATCTTCCAAATCATACATTAACTTTCAAATGATGAATCTGATTTGCTCTCTTGATGTATCATGTTATTTGCTCCTGTGTCCAGGGGTCCTGTTAATAAAGTTTTCTTGGTCAACCGCTTGGTCGTATTTTTGTACATTGGTCATCATCCCTGCCGTAAAACTGGAAATTCCATACAGTTTTTCAGATCCCTCCCACTCCAAGTTTCCATCCAGAAACACTCTTGGATTGGTTCCAGTGACAAACAATGCAGCTTGTGGATGCTCTGCTGGCAACAAACAAACCTCAGTTGCACAAACCTAAATCC
Source organism: Spondyliosoma cantharus (assembly GCA_900302685.1). NCBI lineage: Eukaryota > Metazoa > Chordata > Actinopteri > Spariformes > Sparidae > Spondyliosoma > Spondyliosoma cantharus. The sequence continues at coordinate 31,234 of OMLP01004437.1, read as the reverse complement.
TATACATTTATTTACATAAACGAATGCATCGCTCATTGTTACCCCTCAAATACTCCAAATGCAGTAAGAAAAGGAAAAGAAGGAACATTAAGGATCAGTGAGCAGAACAGAGCGATGGCTGGCTGCAGAGCCGCGGGAGGTGTGCAGAAGAAACGAACGCAATACATCTCCACACTCAGCCCCTCCAACTACACATCAATCTTCAAAACAAATGGCCGTCAGTTCTGGCCCAGAAACTCCAATTTGACTCAAATTCACCACAATTAGCTTCCTGATCATGTTCTCTATCATTTCCCCAACACCTGCATTTGCTGAAAAACAAAATAAAAATAAAAATAAGGATTAGCTTGGAGCCACTGCAGCCCGTTTTGTGGCTGCTGGCTAAATGTGATCTACTGGAACGATTGCAAAAAATGTTTGTACCTAGTAGTCACGCACTACATATTTAAAAGAAATAGTGCCCGGGTTTGAAAATACTAGAATTACCCTTGAAATGGTGGTGTGACTGAGCCTTAGTTGGATTTATTTTGTGCCAGGGCGACAAATCCTGCAGAGCTGTAAACAGGTTTATATCATAAAAAAGAAAAATTGTGACCAGGCGTGATGGTGCCTCTTGTTGCTAATGAGTCAAATCCCAAATTTTTATGCTTTTGATGGTCACGAGCTACAATCCAGACTCAGTCAGAAAGATCCGAACTTCTTGTGTAGCCTATAAAACTGTTTTAAACCAACATCTTTATACAAAGGCTGTGTTGTGCAGGCACGGTGTAGATCTACAAAGACACCGAAATAGAGCAGCACATGCCCGCGCAGACGTGCAAATATCGACAGCTGAACTGTGCTTTTCCTTTTTCAGTGTGAGTGACACTCCGGCTGCCTCATCTCTTCCCACACAGTTGATTCCACAGTACTCTGAGGAGAATATAGACCTGTGTGCGCGATCTGAAAAACACATCTTCCTTGTTCAGAACAGAACGTATGTTTACTACCTGACTCGTTTGAAATGGTTGAGACGTTGCGTTTGGAAATTTCTCTGATTGGAGGTTTTCCCCGAAACTGATGTGCGCTCGGCGTTTTAGCCGTCTTGACGTTTGTGATGGAAAGATTTAAAGGCAGCAGGAGCCCGTCGCCGCTCTCTCCCTTTTTTCACCCCATTGCTTCCAACACAGAGAAGATAAATCAAGTGCCACGGGTCCATCGATGTGAGGGGAAATGGATGGGCCATTTGTTGACAAAACTCATTTTCCCGCTTCCAGGTAATAAAGTACAAGGTGTTGTGTTTTCTTCTTCTACTTCTTTTTTTTGGGCTGTAGCTGGAGGTATGCCACCTCATCCGCCTTGCTTCCTTCCTTCCTGTGTCTCTCGTTTGGCTTGACAAATGGGTGTGTTTGGGAGCAGACGGTCATAGCAGTTGGACCACTGCACACACACACACACACACACACACACACACACACACACGCACACATTTACGTTCAGTCTAGCCTTGTCTGCTGGAGCCACCTGCTGTAGCCTGTGAACAGGTGCGCTCTGCTAATAAACTCAGCAGGAGCTCTGATTCTGCTTTTTATTTTTGCTGTCTCCATCCTCCTCCGGCTCTGTCTTTCCCTCTGTTTACTCCTAACCAGGTGCAGCAGTTTACTGAATCCCCAGCCAATAATATTCATCAGATAACTCATAAAACCAACAATATAGGGAATGTACAGGGAGTGCGCCGCAAGAGAGTTATAATTGACGCCCATGTGATTAGAACAAACATCATGCATCCATTAATATTATCACATTATGTGTGTATGAGGCATACCAACATACATCCCTCTCCTTCTTCCTTAATCCCTTTTTTCATCCATGTATATCCACACTCGCCCGGGGGGGATGGTTTGACTGTATGTGTGGACAGTTTTGCTGGCTATGCCACATTGATCACAGCCGAGACGAAGAGTCTCAGGAGGGAAAAGCTGTTGGATGTCTCTCTTTCCGCTTTAACTCGATTGCTAAGAAGCTCCATGGCAGAAATCCAGTTTGAATGTAGCTGGAAACATTGAAACTCAGCAATTTTTGGGGCCACGGGGGAATAAAAGAGTGTAAAAATTTATGGCGGTATCAATGTTGAAAGCTAAAATGTTTAAAATGTTGGAAGGAGATTTGGTGAGAAATTGAGAGTAGCTTCACAACAAGGGACAGGGGTGTTAAAGTGATCTTTTAAGCTAATGAATATTACGGCATTATACCTGCTGGCAGTGCTGTCTGAGCCCGACGCTGCGGTGGACGCTGTCGGTTGGTAGGTCAGCTGGACCACCGACCCAAAGCATCAGTATTTGACAGGTTTGGAATCAGACAAAAATAGGCTTTCTCGAGAATCTGGGGACTCAAAGGCGAAACACTTCATTCACAAACCTGCTCACAGCAACATTCAGTTACCTGTAATTGTTAATGACCTTCTCCACAATTAGGTCCGCTCACCCTAATCCTCACACTTGGAGGAGGCTGAAATCCACTGTTTTGCTCAGGAGCTCTGCAAGTCGGTCGGTCTGCTGCAGGAGCTGATACCTCACTCTCTGAAGTCACTCCACCGCCCACACGTTCTGCATCTTGACTGAACAAAAGCAGCATATAAATATACGTTTGAAGGCACATATTTGTCAGACGCCGTGTTTCACATTTTGTAGCTCCGCAGTTGGTTACCTACAGGATGCAGCGGGGCGGGAGTGATTTTTAAGCAGGCGCAGGCTCTGGGAAAATTTAATAAATGTGATGTGGTGTTAGGGTGCTCTCAAGTGATAGTTTCACTTGCAATGTGAAATGCTTGCATGCACGGGCAATCTTCTACACAGGCCACGCACTGAGATGTGTGGATGCATGCACGAATGTGAGCTTAACACACTTATTGTTCAAATGCACAAATATCGTACCCGCTACACTGTGTGAGTTTGTTGTGCTTCGGTTGTGTTGTGCTTCCCTGCCGGGTCTAAGATGAACAGCAGGAGAGCTGTCTCCCAGGGAAGAAATATAACATGACTCAACTACACCCCAAAAATGAAATAAGAAATCAGCACTGTGAACAATAATGCAATAATATCCATGTAACTCGAGAAGAATCCCAGAAATACTTTTGGAACATGAATTAAGTTCATTTAAAAATCTATAATAGGCTGCCATCAAAGTACTACAGAATCTTGAATGCTGTAATGTAATTAAATACATTTTGTCTTTCCTGTAATAATTTAATTGCAGCATGCTACGTAGTTACGGTCATTTACATTTCATACATATACGTCTGTGATGAAGCACCAGCTCCCTCACTAGTTGCTTGCTAAACCCCTTTTGTTCAGAAAGGTGGAAAGACACTCACAGTTTTCTGTTTTCTTCATTTAAATTATATTTCAAATAACATTTTACAAGAATTTAATTACGCAAAAATATATATAAAAGACTTGCGGTAATCAAGTGGTGTGTGGTGTTGAAAGAGGAACAGCGCCTCAGCAGTAGACTTCTTATGTGGTGTATGAGAAGGCGTGTTCTCAAGTTTGATTGGATAATAGATGTTTAATGACATGACAGGTAATTAAGATAAATACTGAATGATGTACAAATCATTTGCTTGTTTTGAATGTGCAGTAGTTATCTTAACATATGGAAGAATTCATATTCAGGGAAGAGCAAAGTAAATGAAACCATTACCTTACAATAAATGATTTTGTCCGCCAGTGTCAGCGTCAAATGATGTCAAGTGTACCAACATTTTCTCCATCTTTCCAAGTTGTTTTTTCCGACTTGAGAGCGCAGTCTCACATGAATTTTTCCAGCTGGAAAAATGTATTTCCGATAATTCCAACAGCACAGTAAACCTGTGATGGCAAGATTGTAAACAGAGATAAAATTAAAAGTTTAAAAGTACTACTAATGTGGCTCCAAATGGGAACTATCAAGAAGAGAATTCTCAAAAGCAGCGGGCCTGGGTTACTATATTTTCTTCTGTAACAAGGTGTAAAAAGTCAGAGAGATCCTGGCCTAAAAGAACTGCACATAACATGTAATGAAAGGTTGTTATTATTTATCTATATATATTAGCACAAACTAAATAAAGCAAAAATATGTATTTAGATTTTTAAACAATCAAAAGAACCCCTAATATTTTATGTTAGCTTGTTGTGCTGACTGTAGGTTGAGGTTGGATCGTCAACCGCCTAGCTTTGCCCCTAGTAACGTGACGTTAGCTTAATGTGCTGTTTGTTGATATTGGCTCATTAGTCTTGATAATATTAGTTTCAAGTCTTGTTAATGGGCTACCGGTGTGCCAGTAACTTGTAAATGACATGCCACTCTAGCATTGAATGCTGACATTTTACAATAGCGAGAGATTAACCTAAAAGCTAACATAACCTCTGTTATGTTATATATTTTGTTACACTTATGAGCTGTGACTACAAGGCTAACAATGGTAGTAACATGAAAGCTCCCAAACAGGATTAAAAGTTGGGATGTTAACCTCTGTTAATTAAATGCAGCCAACATGGTCTCAGTGTAGGGTTAGCCATGCCACAGTGTTGTAAGCTTCCTGCCCTCCTGTCGTGTTAGCTTAAACTGCCAGAAGCTCCGGTCTTGCTGACATTTGCAAACTATCAAGCCAAGACTGCAACTAAATCACTCTCTTAATCCATGTCACCACCAGCAGCTGTCTCAGAGACTCACAAACCAACTGCTGTTTCAAAGTAAGTTGAATGCCAACAGACAATTTTTCAAAGTGCAACAGAAGCATGATGTGACAAATCACGCTCCCAGGGGAGTCTCAAGTGCAGCTGATAATGTAACTTTTCACAATACTGCCATTTTGAGGAAGGAACGAGGGGATGCAGCGATGTGAGTTGAGCAGCAGATTTCTGACGTGGCCTCTTCAACTTTCACATCCCCTCTGAACTGGCAGTGAACCTCTCTTTTCTCCTCACCTCCTCATGGCCTGACGCTCACTCATTTTTCTTTCAGAATATATTGATCCGTCTTTCCCCCCGCTGCAGCCATGAATAAATCACAAGAACATGACAGAGAGGCTGCGGTGGCTGGCAGACAGCGAAGAACTAAGAGGGAGGAGGAGAAGGCTCTCTGCTGACTTTCAACTGGCCCGTTTGAAACGGTCTCAGAACACCTGGTAGCCATCACGGCTGCAGTGTCGGTTGGGTGGGAAGATGAAAAGACATATTTTTGTCATATCATGGCCGCGCTTCTGTGTGGATTCAGCCCTCAATCTGTCCGCCTGAAAGAAAAAACAGCACCAAGTGGCTCTTCAAGCTGAACTCAAGTCTATGTAACGTCTCTGGCGTATCTACAGCATTGCAGAGTGATTTGGAGCATGCGTGGTACACTTTGGGGAGAGCACTTTCCTGTTACAACATGACGGTACAATTATCCCTGAAGCCAAGTTAATAGAAAAATGTTTTTTTGGTAGAAAAGCATTGACCGTCCAGCACAAGACCAGAACTCAACCACAGCAAACATTGTTAACATTAACTGGAACACCAACTGTGTGTCAGGTTTCTTTATCCACCCTCTGTTTCCAAACACGTTCTCATTGGTGAATGGGCAACGTGATCGCAGGGGGTGGTGTGAAGCATTTCATGCTTTTGGTGTCATTTGAACATTGCCGCATTTTATGAGTTCTGGAAATGCAGGAAAGTATGACGTCAAGTGGCCTACAATAATAAATATGTGCTTAATGTGAAATGGGCAAAGACACATACGTTTAAGCCAAAAAAAATACTTGGTTAGGTTTAGGAACAAGATGGTCATTTGGGTTAAGATGACTACGTTAATGCTACGTATGTGAAGGTAAGTTAAGATGAAGAACTTTTGGTTTCACATAGGACATGATTAACAACCTCTTATTCAGATTGATGTCAGTGGTTTTTAAATATAGTCCTCAACAAGCTCATAATGTTGAGGTGTCCACATAGTTCATATAATGTATTAAGTATTCTGTTTTTAGAATCATGATAAGTGTACTTGTGTTACAGATGCATGTCACAGGTTTAAGTCGTATTACCTTCTGGTCAATACAATCCCTTCTTGTGGTGTGTTTTTCTGAAAAGAGGAAGTCAACGCAATTTGCATTTGTGTGTTTAGCGTCTCAGCTTTCATTTCATCAGAGCCAGTAATGTATTTCATCAC
>OMLP01004437.1:7349-25052 GCA_900302685.1 Spondyliosoma cantharus | reverse complement strand
TGGATTTACGCCGATGCTGAGTAAGCGCTCCCCCAGCCACGCCCTGCCAAATCAAATGTCACACAATCTCCTGGGGTATTAATCACTTTCAAGCGTGCACGCACACACACACACACACACACACACACACACACACACACACACACACACTATCAGGCCCAGACACAGAAAGAAAAAGAGAGGAAAGGTCACGATAAGAAGTTTGATATTCCAGAAACAACGCTGTAAACACGCTCTCGGGCCCTTACTCACACTCCAGGTTCAGGTATTATGTTTTCATAGGCAGGTTGTTTCTTGTCCTCCTGCCTCTTTGCATTCCTGTGTGTGAGATGGAGAGTTTGAGAGCATGATTCTAATTATATACGTTTCTGGGAGCACAGACAGACAAACAAACAGCTGTTTGGGTATATAGAAGTGTTTTTCTTTCTTGTTTTTCCGTGTTTCTCTCTGACCCAGCAGCAGGTCAGTCCTTACAGATTCATCCTGTGCGACCGAACATACAAAAGGAACGTTATCATAAATTCAAGTGGAGATTCAAACATTGCCAGGCATATCAACTACTTAAGGTTGAATTTGGAGGACATGTGAATAAAACGATGCACAGGAGAGTTTGAATGTGTCTTAAACAAGTTGATAATACAATATACAGCATGGAAAGAGATTATTAAGAAGCTTATAAGCTTCTACATTCTACACCCTATGTGAACTGGTTAAAGCTGACAAAGAAAATATACAGAATCATTTGTTTATGGTACTTGGCCTTCATTAGCCAGTTAAAGGAGCACTATGTAGTTTTGGGGAAGACATTTTAATCAGAAGAGAAAGATCTTAATTGAATTAGTTGTTTTTTTTATGTCTAAACAAACTTTCTTTGTTTTTTTATCACTGAGTTTTACTATGTTTATATGTGGCGGACCCTGCCACCTTCCTAGCTTGTTTATTCAGTTATGGAGAAAATAAATATTTGTGAGTTTGTGAGTCCACATGCTAAATGTGGATGAAAACCAGATTTCTGACATGTTGATCTGGGCTGCACACAGGTCTGTATCACCTGTTTTTATTGGTACGACCTATATTTAATAAGAGTCCAACATCTTTAACAGTGTTCTGTTGTAAACCAACCAGGAACTGAAGTTGCAGTTGGACACTGGGTCTTTGTGCCAAGCATGAGGCTGTGGCAGTTATAGCAGACAGATGAGAAATGACTGATGATCACACAAGAGGAGAACAACTGAAGTCTGAGGAGAGTCTCTCTGCCAAAGAGATTAAAAAGAAACTCAGCAGACAGGATTGTGTTGCCAAAGCAGCAGTTTTTTTAATTCAACCAACCGTACTGTAGCACTGCCATGAAAAAATACTAAGAAACAGACATGACCTTTAAGTAATACAAATGCGCAGTAGTACTTATGCCTGGCTATAATTCACATTGAAATGAGGCCAACGTCATAAATAAAGGAAATAGGGCATTTTTAAAAAGGAAACGCTGAGGATCACTCGCATTAAGGACATCCACGAGTTATGATTCTTTCAGCTGCAGCCAGATTAAAAAGAGCAAATCCAGAAAGGTTTTTTCTTTTACAACAATACATTGTTTGTGATTATCAGTCAAAAGGGACATACCTTGCAAATCAAAGCTGGAGATTCAAACCAACCAGGTCGATTTTAAAGTCAATTTCAGTCAGTATCAGTGTGAGAGAGAGAACAGTGGGAGCTTTTACTGTTTCGATCCAGCTTTTAAAATATGACACACAGACACATTCAAATGAAAACTCTGCTACTCTTGAAATTTTTCTTTCTGCTTCCTCCGGTTATTTCCCTGTTTTCCTATAAACAGGTGGCCTATGTTATTTGGCCTATGGCTATAATGGTGACAGTGTGTTATCAAAGCTTTCAATAATGCAATCAAATCAAATCAAATGTGTTCGTCTTTGGACTATAAGGGAATACTGATGGACGCAAGCTAAATGTTAACACTGTTATGGCAACGTGCTCACAATGAACTAACAAGCTCATGCTTTGTAAGTTAAAGGAGCTCTGTGGAACTTCTGGGTTTTTCTGGATGCTGCTCGTTAGTGTAGTCGTTAGCGGACTCCATTTCTAAACGTTTAGCTACCGAGACGTGGGACGTGGAAATTGCTAGAAATTGTTACATAGAAATCCTTTAACCATGTTTACCATCATTTTTTGGTGTGTTAGCATGATCACGTCTGCTAATTATAACTATTAAACAGCACTAAGGTGCAGCTGAGGCTGACGTTAATCATGATGATGATGATGGTGCCAGAGGAAAACTCAACAGTAGCACATTTTGTGGTCATTAAAAAGTTGACTGAAAACCACACAGAGTGCTGAAGGAGTCCTAAAATCCAAAAATGATTATTATTATTATTATTTCTGCAACTCTGTTCCCCTTGTCTTTAAGTCAAAGGGTATCTTGAATTGGTATTAGGTGAGAAAAAGCTGAAGAGATTTTCAGGATTTGTTGTACAACAGTACGTAAGTAAATTCCTCACCTGTAAGTTATAGAGCGTATTTGTCTTTAGAGGTTGCTAACAAGTGGCGAAATGACATTACAGGGGTCGTCAGAGGTATTAAACGCTATCAGCCTGAACACAGACACACATCTATTCACCAATCTGTTTTACAAGGAAACTTAATGTGATAATTATCTTAACTCTGACTTTCCAACCTGTAGATTTATCAATTTACAGCTAAAGTGTCTATAGTGTAGTGTAGTAGAAAACATGTGCTGACATGAAGCCACTTTACCATGGTGTAGTTTGTTTCAAATTAAAAAATATCAAATCAAAACGGTGTTCTTTAGCATTATCTTGCTGACCAAAACATGCAATTTAATAGACCTAAAGCTTGTGTTCTGCAGTAATCCAAAATCAAACGGAAAAATCCCAAAGGCCTTTTGACGAGGGGAACCAGGGCGAACTTCCGTGTGGGCCTTCAAAAAAACGTCATCCATGCAGCACAGTATGTGGGAGACCACAGTAGTGCTGATCCTCTGGGGATCATGAATGTTTGCACAAAGTTTCATTACAAATAATCAAATAGGTGTTGAGATATTTCAGTCACGACCAAAGTAGTGGACCTGTGATGTCATACCAAAAGCTCCACAACTAGCCTGGCTAAAAATACGTCCTAATAAGCTGATGGGATGCAAACCCAGGATAGCGAAAGATAGAAGACAGAGACTAATGGACAGAAGGTATCAGAAAAAGACAGTCAGACAAAAACCAATCTCATCCATCTGCACAGGTCTGATGTCACACAGGAAATGGCTTTTTCTTTCTGTCTTCATTCTTCATTGATTCTTCTATCTCTTCACCTTCTCTTGTTATTTCCATCGCTCCATCCACATGGATGAATGAATGGATGGAAAATCAAAAAAAAAAAGGATACTGCATTTCCTCTGAGGTTATTTATCTTCTGTTATTCAGAAAAACACTCTGCAGGGCGAAACAGAAAAAATAATAAGTTGTCAGCAGGTTAATGGACACACATGCTGCACAGGAATTAAATGTTGATCATGAAAGCTGTCTGTTTTTGTACACTTAATATATGCCTGAGTTTGAAAATGTGTATTTTCAACTGTGAGGGGAAGAAACCAGCCAGTGAATCATTAATATCCTGTATATTCTAGCGTGACTCCGTGTGAATGTCCACACGTATTAGATGGGAATGTTGCTCCACACCATCACGCGCAGCGTTTCGAAAGCAGGGTTACAAACAGCGACTCTCCTACGCCTGTTTTGTAAGTTTGGCGCTCAGCTACACCCTGAAGATAAGGTGGTTTGGCATTCTCACCAGCGCAGATGTCATTGAGTTCATCGATTTCTTCCTGAACTCTGAGGAGGAGGAGATCCTGCAAGATTTCCTGCTGCTGCTCCTCAGCCTCCACCCCGAGAAGCTCCAGGTGATGATCCTTTAATCTCAGCAACGCACGGCCTGGAACAGAGATGCTCGTGTGTGCGTATTTATTCAGACTGGGTGTGTGTAGCGAGTGTAAATGAGGTGTGTCAAACTCTTATTTAGCAAAATAATTAACAGCCTATTGATGTGTGGATCTTCTTATCTGACACTGGTGCCAATAAAACAAGTTGAATTTAATGCCTGAGTTGTACCTGATATAGCGTGTTTAATGATGGCCATTTGGAGTGTGTTCATGTGGGCTGGATGCTGCTCCTGCACCCACTCCAGCACGTCTTCCACCGACCACAGTGACACTCGCTTGGACAAGTCCATTGCACCTGAAACCACCTCAGCAGCACCCTGAGAAGGCAAAGACGTACAGTAAAGAGAAAAATGTCAAAGATTGGGTTTGCGCCAAATGTTTTCCAAGTGGCCCCTGTTCTCACTCATCAATTCTCGAATGAGCTGTAAATTATTCTCTCAGTTTACTATTGTACTCAAAATCTGGAAGAGAAAAAAAAGCAAGAAAAGTCCATAAGAACTTCGCAGAATCCAAAATGTCATTTTCAAATAGCTTGTTTTGTGCAAACAACAGTTCATAATCCAAATATGTTCATTAAGAATGATAAAAAAAAAAAAAACATAGCGAATAAGGAAAATGTCCCATTTAAGAAGCACATGTTTGTATATTTTGCTTGACAAATGACTTGAGAAATGGTTTGTTGGTCCAAGGACGAGGGTCTCAGTGGTATAACATTTTCAAGGTTTACTATATTAGAATTGACGATTATCATACAATGTATAGTATAGAGCAATGTAACATGCAATGGTGACCACATGAATTTCCCACCAGTGGGATAATAAAGTTTACCTTGGCCTTGATCAATGTACATTTGCTTTAGCCACAGTATTGTATTCTACCATTAAGTTTTATTACAAAAAAAGTTCCTTCTCTGTCAAGATATGCATTATTATAATGCTACTAAAAAGTATATGTTAAACCGAATAACCTTTATGACCTCATTCCTTTAATATGTAAGAACTTTTGTTTAAAGAAATCAGAAATAAATCACAATTACTAACAGAACGTGAAGAAATAAAAGTTTTGACATGATGTCAAAGATGGCTCTGTACTGTCTTGCAGAGTTATCTTTTTCAAGTTACCATGCTATCCTGCTAGCCTAGCCACTTTGTACAGCGGTAGTATGATAGAAAACAACTCTAACACTCCCCCAATGCACCGAGATGCCAGTCCAGACAGAGTCAGCTAATACAACCGCTAACTGTGTGCTTACTAGCTAACAGCAGGTAGTTAGCAGCAGTTAGCAGCTTCTCTAGGGATAAGCTACCCCTATTTGTTTGGAGTATGAATTCAACAGATGGCCACTTCTTAAATAATGTACCTTTAATTGTCATTATGATACTTATAATAATTGTGTGATACCCTAAGTGATACCGTGAAACTGTGATATTTAGTGAGATGGTTTTTGCAACATGAAAATCACATACTGTTAAAACCCTGCGGAACACCAGCAGCACTGTGTTGAAAATAACCCTGAAAAGTGTCACTGTGATTATTAAAGTTCACTGAGCCAGAATGTGAGCAGAGTAATTCAGCCTCCGTCACTGTGAACGTGCAGCCGTCCCTCTGTAGCAGCTCATGTGCAGGTTTTTGCCCCGGGCACAGTGGGCTGAGGACATTGTTGTCTGTGGTAGACCCTCAAAAAAGTGAGGAAATGTCATTTTCTCTTGATATTTGACGCTTTGGATTAAATTCTCCTTCTCATGTGGTGTCACCTTCTAACACACTATAAGCCTATTTTCCAGTGATTAATCCAACAACGTGCTGAACATGATGACAAATAGCCGAGCACGGTTGAGGGATTCCTCGGAGCTGAACATAACAGCAAGGTGAAACCGAGCAGCTCCGACTCTCCCGAGGTCAAAGAAAAAGTTGTGCCGTTTTTCAAGAAAAACTTGCCTGTATGCCTCCGGTTCATTTGGCTTTCCTCCCAGTCATATCCTCCTGGGCTGCGTTGCTATAGGGCGAAAACTGCTAAACTGTTGATGTGACCTTTTCAGCGGGCCAGTCTAGTTATTGGGTTATAAATATAGGAACGTAATTGCCTGTGTTAATTAAGGGAGATGCGTGATTGGCCGGGGCAGTAACGAGGTCCCAGAGGAGTAATTGACATACAGAGAGTGAAGACCTTTACACCGGGGCAAAGACACCGAGGAGACTTCTCTTCAGAGTCGGGGTGAACCGAGGGGAAAGAAAATCTTACTGTTGTCAATAATTTTAGTTTTTATGCCTTAGGATGCCGTTTCCTCAAGTATACGGCCCCCAAACCGGGCCTGAATGAGTCTGCATCTACAGGGGGATAAAGTCACTTGTAAACAAAAGTAATATACAACAGCAAGCAGGCTGGAAAATTGGCTTTTTGTACCACTTGCTTGGCTGCGTGATAGGTTTTTACATCCCACTACTCTCTACTATATTTAACTGCGACTTATTGGCTAATGTTTAATTCAAATGGGTGTCTATAAATGTATATTAAAAATATTCAGTGGCTGAACTGAAGTGCTTTAATCGCTCATCTCTTTCTGTATCGCTCCACCTTTCATGTCATCTGCTCCTGCTGCCACCTTCTGTAAAGTTTTTCTTGGCAGCTTCATTTCATAGACAACAGCGGAAACTATATTGTAAGTGTGTTCCCGGGAAATGAAAAATAATGTGGTGTTGTAAACACAAAGCGGTGCATTAATATCGCTGTGGGTGCTTTATTTAAATAACGAACACTCTCCCAAACTTGATGAAAAACACTTTGTTTGGTCGTTGTTTATCCATCTTTGTACGTGATTGTGCCTTTAGTTTTGATATCCTGCCAGCAGTGGGTAGAGAGGGTTCTTCTTATTACTTTTCTGTCATATCTCTTGTGCAGACATGGGTTTAATTAGATTTTTTGTAAGTTACCTGAGTTTTAGTACCGATAGAAAAACGTTTTTTTTTTCCAACTCCTGGAATTTCAGCCTTGTGGTTGTCAGTTCACAAACGTGTTCTGTCACAGTGACCTCTGTATGGAAGCCCCGAGAGGCAAGTGAGACTTTTGTTTCTGGTGATCCATTTTCTGATCTAAATTATGACTTTCTCTTTTTCTACTGGGGAGAAAATAAGTTTTGCAATTATTGTTCATTTTTTAGAAGTGTAAAAGTTTGTTAATTTATCCATCCGTGAATAAGTGAAGAGGAGAGAAAAAGAAATGTATGCGTAGAAATGAATGATTAAGTGATTTCTTTTCCCCAGTAAAAACAAAAAAGTAAGCCAGTAGAAAAAAAAATTGACACAGAAAAAAAATTTACTAGAAAATTTAACTTGGTTCTACACGCGAGGAAAAAATATTCACGCACAAAAAAAAAAGGTTCTACTGAATTTTTTTCATTTAATGCTGTAAAAAAATAAATAAATAAAAAACATAAAACGTAAACACACGAGAGAAAGTCATTTTGACTGGACTTAGAAAATGGATCACCGGAACATAAGATTTCTCACTTGTCCCTTAGAGCTTCCGTGCCTCTGACTTTTTCCTGCCTAATCCTCATCCTCAAATTCATCCTCGATGTCCAAGTGGACATTTGTACCAAATTTGAATTCCTATAAGTGTTATGCATTCACAAGAATGGGTAGGGATGGACAGACAACGAGAAAACACTACGCCTCCAGCCAAAGCAGTATTCGGCACGGAATAACGGCATAAAAAGAGACAAACTTGTCAAATGTTGTTCGAACACAGGCAATTACCCAGCTTTGCTCAAATGAAATACAGTCTAACATTACAAAATTATAAACACAATCTTAACACTGTGACATTCATTCAGATTTACATTCCATTAGAAAACAAATGAATATTAACATCTTCATACAAATATTGTGTAACCATGAGACAGCAGTCATCCAGCAGCTCCATTGAATTTTCTTTCCCTCTTTAAAACAACTGCCCGTCTTGGAAATGAAGCTTGGGGACCCAACAGTTCAATTGGGACTGATCTCATGTGGTACAAGGAACCAAACTAGACCAAACCACAATCGCAAGCTGTATGTTTGAGATGCAGGCCGCACTCATCCTTCATGCATCCCAAGGTGTAGCTCTACCATCTTGTGGTGCCTTGCAGAATTACTCCACCTCCTGATCGAGGCTTAATGTAAGCCTTTATGAAAGAGTTACTGTTCAATGCTCTGACTTCAGCTCTCTAATCTGCAGCTTTTCTCAGTTTAGCATGATGCCACCAGGCCTCGATGCATTCTCTCTCCTGCGACAGGAGACTTAGACCACTCTCTGTTCATAAATCAAACAATTAGAGCTTGATTTTGTCTCCTTTTAGCGAATGGAGACACGTCGCTCATCACTTCATCCAAAACTTCATTACCTTACAGTCACACTGTAAAAAAAAAACTGTTTCCAAACGTTAACATTTTGAATAAATAAGGTATGTTCTTGTAGACGTCCTATTGCAGAATTAAAGTAGTTTCTCTCACACGTTTTGTCCGTGTTATAACAGACGGGTACCTGCTCTGGTAAATGCACGAGTCAAAATGTGAACATTTTGAATAGAGTTTGGCTTGTCGTCCTGTGTACATAAGAAGACAGACGGCCCCGCCCAGACGCTTTACAATCACCCATCAACAGCTGTCTGTCAATATACATCAGATATCATAACGGACCGAAGGTAACACAACACACTGACATATTTACGGGCTTTCTGAGTGTTTTTAGTGAGTTATAAGCCATCTTTACCTCCGCCTGGGTCCGGCTGGTACTGTTAAAGTGTTAATGGCGACCCTTGTCTGTACCTGTTCAGTCCGTGAAGTGTTCCTGGCTCCGCCCACTCAGCAGGGCGCGCTCCTTCCGCTGCACAGCTGCTCGAGATGCCTTCAGGTGCAGTCTAAAATATTGGTATCTGTACAGTACATGCACATATTACAAATCACATTAAAACATTATTGGTAATTAATGTGGCATCATAGGGAAAACAACTACACATGAAAGTTCAGCTTTACCTTCATGTAAAAGTGTTTTTCGTGGCTTCTTTCAAGTTTTTATTTTGAGGCTAGTGTGCATGGATGTGGGAATTAAGGGGGCTGCAGCACCTCCTAAATCGAGGCCGAATGAACCAGAAGGCCCAAATGATTAAGAATTGGTCAGAGACAGCTTTTCACAAAGTTATAAAGTTTCTCGTAACTCAACATCTAACTAAAATTGAGCCATTCTTTAAAGGGAGTCTGGGGAATTTCTCTCTTTCATCTCCTTGCTGTTGTTGACTGTGGTTGATGTGGCTGATTTGACCTATAGTGCTAGTACTTTAGTTACTTCTCAGATTACATGTGACATCAGAGCCAAAATATCACACTTTTGAATTAATTGATTTTAATATGACCGATAGTATACAATATACTTAAGTATAAACTTTGAATATGCGATACTTTACAGACTCAAGTACTATTCATATGGGCTCCTTTCACTTTTACCAATGTAATATATCTAACACTTTAGCTTTAATTAACTCAAGTAAGACTTTAGGGTACTTTTTTACAACATTTCTGTTCTCTCTGTGTCTGTGTTAGTCACTTTTAAAATAACATGAGTTCGTATAAAATGATCCTGTCCATTGGTTTACCCCCTGCTGCCAGCAGAGGGCGCCAGCGTAGAGCAGGTGGCGCCACAGCACCTTTCGCTCACCTCTCAGCCTCTCAAACAGCTGCTCGGCCGGCGGGCTCAGCAAACTTCAGCTGGAGTTTTGTGATGGTCACATGACGATGTTGTGGGTATATTACTGCAAATGTCTGAGCTCGGCCTGCTTCACATGCAGAGCTGCTGACTGTCTGACTGTCTTGCCTGTGAGTGTGTGCGGGGTGCATGCTGCGGTGTCTCACTCTGACCGGGCGATTCATTTCATGCAGTGCTGGGTGACAGTTTGACAGCTGACTGAGTGATCGGAGAGAAAAGTCTGGAGTTACAGCTTCTTCAGGGGAATTATGAGAAACGTGGAGCTGTGATTTCTTCTTCCATTTGACAGCTGACAAGGTGAGAGAGGGGGACTTTTCAATCTGCTAGTTTTATCTCAGTCTCAAGTGTTTAAACTTTACTTATCATTCTTTAAATTCTCTTTTGGTTGTGCAGTGCTGGCACCTGTTTTAAACCTCAGTGGACTGTGTGTCACCTGTCATGCAAAATATATAATGCAAAGTATGTAGCCCACCTGGGAGCTCTGGTATTGAAGAAGTCACAGAGGTAAGCTCTTATACGCATGTCAGCTAAGTTACTCATAAAGAGACACTGCAAGAGAGTTGTGTTTTAGTGATTAATGCCTCTTTGCATTGAGAGTAAACAGGTTAAAGCGATTTATTCAGCATCTAAGCTCTAAAATCACCACACGATGGATGGGTTCAGTGCAAGTCACACTTTGACCTTTAAAGGTGGCAAACTGTTTGCCATCTGTGAAGTATTTATTGCAATTAGACTGATTGACAGCAGATACAGAGCTCACTAACAGGACAGGAAGTGCACGTTCAATGGAGCTCATCCGCATAAAATTGCTGCTTTGTGTTTCAGCGGTCATGGGTGAAGTATCTCTGCCTATAGTTAACCGAGAGAAATGGGTTAATGTTGCACATGGATGATTGAGCGATGACATGGGAGGTTTGTCCTTATGGTTTGGAGGGAGACGGTGCCTTCAGGGACTCCAACTGAGATCCCTGCTTCTAACAATTACATGGCTGAATATGTCACATCAGACGTGCACTGACTTTTAAATTAGTTTTTTTTTGTGAACTGACAGTATGGAGCTGCTTGCTCTGTTGAATCATTTAACATGTTCTTTAACGGTTCTGCCACAGACCACACAGGCTGGTTCCCTCTGACCTGCAAACAATCGGATGCTCAGTTGGGGGCAAATCTCGCGACGACGCATGACAAGATAATTACTTCCTGTCTCGCTGAGTGAATCTTCACTAGACTCTCTCTTTCTCTCTCACACTACAAGTTCACCCGACAGTCACTGTCTGCCTTTCTCGTTCCATCTGTCAGCTACAGCTGTGGAAAGTAACTAGTTAAAGTTTTCTGTGTGCTTTTCATATGAGGATTTTACATTAAAAAAAAATAAAGAATCCATTTTTAAATTGCAAACTATGAGAGATTAGAGCAGTGGTTCGTAACCTTTCTGTCTCGTGACCTCTCACAAAGCAGCAGTGTCTGGTTGAGGCTCCTTGTCATATTAAGTTGTCAGCACTTCCACCAGAGAAACATTTCCCCTCTTAGCCTCTCACACGGTTCCATGTAAACAACGGCTTCAGACTCAGAGAGGAAAAATGATCCAGTATTTTCCCAAAAAGTCAAAGATTAGAGAAATTCTTTTGAAAGATTAGATACATTTGTGTTTCAGAACTGTGTGTGTCCTTCGCTCCTCCCCCATTAATCTCCCTACGACATCTCAGAGTTATCTTGTGACCCGTTGGAAGGGTAAGACCCCGAGATTGGGAACCACTTGACCAATAAAGTTAAAACCAGCTCTGCTTTGATCTGATGCAGCAGTAAATGCCTCAGAATTAACAACAAGATAATGCCGCACTTTGCAGAACAAGTACTTCTGCTTTTGATACTTAAAGCTGCTACAAGGAACTTTCATCTTTTTGTTGATCCTGGAGAACCTGTGGACAAAGCAATACAAACTAAACTTTGCGTTGATGCCGCACCACTAGACTACAGCTTCTTTTCTCAGGCTGTGGGACTCCTCAGTTCATTAACCCTATAGATCCTCGGCCATAAGAAAACGTAATCTTATTAGGCGACTTATCTGACCCGGTACAGTTGGAATCTGATCTGTGGACAGGCATTAGGTATAGCTATGTAGAAATAGCCAGTCTTTTGTCTGATGGTCTTGTCAGCTCAGGTCGGTCATATAGAGGCATCAGTGTAAACGCGAGACTTTCATAACCGGCTAAAAGTTCCTTGTAGTGCGCTATACTTCGGAAGGACTTTGAATGTGGCTAAAAAAAAAGATGTAATGTTCCATTTTCCATCAAAAAGGTCAGTTCAGATATGGCTTCAAGATGTTATTTAAATATCCTCATCACATATATTAAAGCAAACATAACAATTCTGGTGGCTTTTGCAGGGAATAAAGCATGATTACTGCCTCATGTGGGCACACTGGACACAAAGAGTGGTCTGCTGGATGTAAGTCCTGTGTTTGTTTAACCTGACCATCCGTCCACCACCTCCTCTCTATACAGGGACACTATCCACACACTAATACAGGGTTAGGGCTAAACTACTTCTCCTCACTCCCTCCTTTGCAGCTGTAATAATTACCAACCACTAGAGGTGGCCGCCTAACAAGTAACGTAAATATGGGTCGTGAGAAGCTGCTTTCTATGTGGTCGTTTTTTTCTGATGGCAGGTTTCATGCTTGTCACAGCA
This sequence comes from Spondyliosoma cantharus, assembly GCA_900302685.1. Classification (NCBI taxonomy): domain Eukaryota; kingdom Metazoa; phylum Chordata; class Actinopteri; order Spariformes; family Sparidae; genus Spondyliosoma; species Spondyliosoma cantharus. Next base: position 12,657 of record OMLP01004437.1, on the reverse strand, counting down.
AAAGTTCTTCCAACAGCTATCATATCACGTTTGGACGTCATTTATATGACTCACTGCTGGTGGTGTGGCAGGTAGGCACGACGGCTGCCAGTTCAGGGACCAGTATTTTAGGCAGGGCCTCCACATTTGTAAGCGCTTACTAACAAAAAACATCAGGATAATGTCCAGCCATGTTTGTGGTGACAAAATTAGCTAAAACATTATCTTTTTCTGACCCTTACCAAGTGGTCTTTTGTGCCTAAATCTTGCCTAACCAGCACAGCGACAAAAATGTATAAAATTGAGCGCAGTGAATGACAAAGTTTGTGCATATCTGTGGTTTGCAGTATTGTACATCGCCAACATTTATCCTTGGGTCGGGTCAGTTCTGCTGCTCCTGGAGGAGGATCTGGAAGTGTTTCGGTAGAGTTCACCTGTTTTTGTTGTTTTGTGCTTTAGATCTGACACCTATCACAAGGTTGTCTTTCTTTGATGTGATGCTTCTATTATTTTGTCCACAGTTGCGCTGACCGAGGGTGACTCTTTGCTTTCCCACCATCCTCTGTTGGCGCTGTCGTGATAAGCTGTTTAAAGCAGCCAAACTTAAATGTAATTAGAAGATAACTCACCTCACAAACACACATGCAGGAGTGCGGAGGGTTTAGTGGGATCTCCTAGCAGCCATAATGGTTCCTGCCAGTCTAAATGTCAACGTGACCCCCCCATAATGAGAAAGTCCAGACTGAGCGCTTTTTAACGACTTTGTCAAATACTCACAGATCTGCCGCCGGGGCTTCTGGGAGTTTAACGCCCACTGACTCCTGGCTGCTGCAGATTAAATTTTATCCCTCAGAGATGTCCGACACAATCTCTCTGTCATGAGGCTTATCTATTTGTTCTGTGTTCCCTTTCACTTTATTCATATGGCGGCCATATTTGTTTTACATCATGTGTGGCGTGGGAAAATCACCCTAACCCAAACTGGAAGAGCAAATGTGCTCAGAGCAAATAGTCCGTTGTTCGCAAGGGGAGAAATTGATTGCGATTCATTGTCAGCTAAAGTCTTGACAAACAAAATGTGAAATTCAATCTGCTTTTACTCAAAAACTGAGTTATGCCACCATAAATTTGCACGCGAGATTATGCGAACTCATCACCTGCTTGGATGACACTGTCAGCCATGTGCTGAAGACTGAATCGCTCCTTGTGAAGATAAGTGGCTCCTGAGACAGCTTCCTCTCCCACTGAATGTTTTCAGCAGATTTATGTGCCCGCTCGGCTTCTGATTTTGAAAGGGAGTATACGTTGGAATCCTGCCACGACTGTATCTGTCAGAGCACCCTTCATTTTTCACCTCTCGTAATCCATATGTGCTCAAATACTCGAGATGCCTACATCACAGCTGCGCATACGGCACCGGAGCCCAACCAATTGCTGGAATTTTATGTCGGATGCCGATATACATTGTGGAGAATATTTTGCAGTATAGAGTCCTAAACCCAGAAACAAGTTGGCATTTTTACACTTCAGGTTCTATTGTCTTGAAGTCAATGGTTTTTTGATTGTTAAATGCCTGAAATAAGATCTGTGATCACACGAGCTTAAGATATTTTTATTTTTTGTTCTGTGACATAAAAATGTCAGCACATACCACGCGTTTGAATTAAAAGGCGTTAACGTGTCTTTCAAAGGCAGTTGCTAACAAGAGACTACATTAGACTACGGAAGTTGTCTGGGACATTAAACATCATCACGCTGCACAAAGATTGATCAATTCATAGTAAAGTCTCATAGTATAGTGTGTATAGTATAGTATATGATGCTCAGTGGCGGTGATGTTGAAGTCAGGTGACCGTGATGCAGTCTGTTTCTAGCCTAATATTACGTTTCACTTCCAGCTTTTCGCTTCAAAAATCATAAAAGTGGTGTTCTTCTGTGAAAATGATCCTGCTGAACAAAGTGTGTTAATGACAGTAGCTTTTTTTTTTGCCACAATAATCTGCTTTCATCCAAAATCCAATGGAAAAATCCCAGATCCCTGTCTGTGGAGGGACCCACGACGATGCTATCTTCAGGGTTAGTCTACAAAAACGTGTCATCACTGCTGAACTCTTAAATAGTTAATTTGAATGTCTAAAATTACTTTAGTGCACTGAAACAGCAAATTTGAAATGTCATGATTATCAATTACCCCAAGCATTTTTTTCATCATTATGTTCTGTATAAAAAAAGATCTGTTATTGCCGCATATTGTACAACATATAGGCTGATACCGATATATCTCTGATTTTGTTCTGATGTTGGTCAGGCTCTATAAGATAAATGTATGGTTCAGGAGGCACTTTCTGCATATTTTATGTGTCAAATGTAAGCAAAACTTTGAGGAATTATTTGAAGGGTACGCTTTTGCACAGGAGTTCACCTGGAAGATTTGAGCCGTGCCCATAGTGATGTGGACGTTACTCTAATCTTTTGGTTTCGTTTCCAAATCATCTAAGTCGGAATGACGACTGGGAAACTTGCATGTTGCTAACATTCTGCTTAATAATACAGCAGCTCTGTAAAGCCGAACAAACATGGATATTTCATGGTCAGCAAGAGAATCTCTCCCAACTCTGCCATCCTTCCCATGTGACGTGAGCCCAGTGTACTCCTCATTGATTGTGCAGGAAATCCACAAGTCCTCAAGTTTGACGGACAAGATGAGGAACTCGGAGGGGAACAGCTGTTTTCTTGTGTTGAAAGGGCTTAGTTGAGGTTTTTCCTGGGCATCTGATCAGGATTCCTTCAGGATCCTACTGGGAGGAGACCCAGGGGCAGGCTCGGAACACGCTGGCCTGTGAACACCTCAGGACCTCCCTGGAAGGGTTGGAGAACGTGGCGATGTGGCGATGTGGGCCGCTCCGCTTCTTCTGCTGCCAGTGCAACATGGATAAATGGTGGAAAAAGGATGTGTGAATGGATGGATTCACTTTGTGGCTATCAGCTCTGTATTTGTTGAGCCACCATTTCCATTTGGGTCTGACGTTCAAATGCTGTAGCATATTTTGGAAAAATTGTCAGAGCAGTCACGGTTTGTCTCCATCAGAACTGAGCACCTCAATATAGTTTGTAATAATGAAGGGTTACCTCTTCCGATGCAGCAGCCACTTCCACATACACTCCTCGTGTAGTTTATATAAAAGATGAAAAACCTTTTTCTTACCCTGTGATAGACCTTTCTGCAATGCTTTATGCACATTCATTCAGAGCTTCTTTTTTTTATTATCCTGCTTAAAGGCAAGCAGACGGATGAAATGTGGCAAAAACACAACCGCTGTCCAAGAAACAAATCACATAACGCTGGTCTGGAGACAGCCACAGAGCTCACACCACGAGGATTTCCTCCTGTTTGTTTAGCTTGGATCTACATTTGTGTGCGACTGTGTGTGTGTAGCACATAATTTGTGCGTCTGACTGTGCTGTGGCTCGAAAAGTGTAACTGAGACAGTCAGAGCTCTCACAACTGGGTCACAGCACTAGAGGGCACCAACGCAAACAAACACACACATTTCAATCTCTGTACCTGTCCTGTACACCTGTCGCACCCTCACTGGCAGAATGCGCTTCACAACCCTAAACCTCACTTTGTGTCTAACCCAAATCCATAAGAAGTGTTTATATCTAGTGACTCGGAATAACTTTGAATTGATTTGCTGTGCCTCTAAAGGGACAAGCGGACCAATAACCATGCAGGGAAATCATGCTGCAGCTGCACATATCGCCAGAATATGTGGAGGCAGTGCTCATTTCTGTGAAGCATGCATTGGTTAAAACTTGACATCTCTTTAGGTTATTTATTTTCTTGTGGTCTGGTGAGGCACAAAACCACTTGTTTAGGCATAGGAAAAGTGTTGGAAAATGTTTTGTCACAAAATCTTCTTAAAATTATCCATCTGTACCTTTTTCGAGTTATCGCCTGCTGATAAAGAAATATTCTGATGTTTATTTGTTTTTTTTGCACAGGATTATAAATCAAAAGCTCTACCACTGACTACCCCAGTAATGACTTGACCCAATTTGTGCAACGTAAACCAGACACGCTCCGGCCATATACTAGGTTTTGACCCGGTCTTGTTGATGCTACATCTTGTATTGTACACCAGCTTCAGTAGATCTCACTGTGTGTATCTTTTCTCTTCAGATGGAGAACAAGGCCATGTATCTGAGTACGTATGAAGAGAGGGAGAGTGGATCCATGTATGAAGAGGCCTACGACGGACACAACCTGTCCAAACTCAACCTGTGTGATGAAGGTAAGGATGAGGGTTTAACAGCAGTAATCAGTCGTCTTGTTATTTTTCTTTTTTAAGTCTCCATGTACTTAGAATATGTCCTGCTGCACCGTTAATGTTTATGATATGACATGGACAGCTCTGAATACTTTCTGATAATAGAAGCAAGAGATGTGACGAATGAGCTGTCAATTATGCACCTGAATCTCTTGAAGCAGGCAAAAAAGAAATACCAGCACAGTATCTTACTGTAGATCATTTTTCTTAATCTTCAACAATTTCTTGACTAAATTCCCAGATTATTATTGAAAAAAAATGTAAAAATCACGTTTATTAAACCTTATTCTGGCAAAGAAATCTGAAATGATCTTCTTGCATGTAATGATCGATTTTCAGAACTTCCAGGGACTTTCTGCAGAGCTGTTTCTGTATGTAAACAGAAACACCCACACACACACTAATAACCAATACAGACTCAGATCAAATAGGCTTACACACACACACACGCACACACACACACACACACACACAAGATGAGGCAATGCTGTCACCACTTGGCATCCGCTCTCCTCTCTCTACGATCGTCTACCGGGAATGTCCAGGAGCAACATCTGTGCAATTGTGTGTTGTATTGTGTGTTGTAGTGTGTGTGTGTGTGTGTGTGTGTGTGTGTGTGTGTGTGTGTGTGTGTGTGTGTGTGTGTGTGTGTGTGTGTGTGTGTGTGCGTGTGCGTGTGCAAATATACAGGTGCAGCTGCTACACATCCACAGTTGACCCTCTGGTGTTCTCAGGTTTCGACCCAGAGCTCTGCGAGTTCGGTGGGAAAGTCTTAAGTGAACATTAACTGGAGAATTTGTTGACATTTTAATGGAAAGTGGACAATGGCCTCACACATCAGAAAGATCGGCCTCATCCAGCTTCTCTAATCCTGGAACATTTTCACACCTCGTTCAATTAGAGGAGATATTCCCCGACCGCGGTGCAGTTTATTTCTTCGGGGTTTTAGGAGAGAGATGGGGAAACAAAGCGGTGGGGAGGTTTCTGTAAGAGTGTGA
>OMLP01004428.1:10059-24993 GCA_900302685.1 Spondyliosoma cantharus | reverse complement strand
TGTTTCTCATACAGTCTGAAACTGTGTCCTAGTTCTACATGCTCTTTGTTCACTCTTGAAATACTTTTTCTGTCTGTATTCTCAGTTAACCCACTTCAACTTTGTGTGAGCTGACCCTTCTTCCTAAAATTCATGCAATTTGAATACGCCAATTACAAATGGTGTACAGTAGAAACACCTCAAATAACAGAGGAAAGTGCTTTCTCTTTGTAAATTTTACTTGGCATGCCGAACATATATTTTGACAGACATCAATCAAAATATTGTATTATTTACTTTAAGTACAAAATGGAAAACAGATTCTGTACACGAACTGCAAAAATGGCACGCTGTCACATAAAGTACAGACTGTGATCAGCATGTAGTCTGAAAACAGGAGGTTTATGGTTTTAGTGCCACCACCTAGTAGTCATTAGAGTTACTGCAGCTTAAGATCTTTTAGGTGTTTAAGCATTTAACGTGGTGGTTGCCAGTTGCTAACCGCAGAGAAATGCTCTGTTTATACATCTGTATATCACCAATAGAGGTCAACAAAGGTCATTGATTACCTCACGCTAGTTTATCCTTTAAACTCACCATACCGTATCCACCTTGATAAAGAACAAACATTTGTGTCTCTCCAGGGACCCCCAGGAGACATTGGCCCAGCAGGGATACAGGGACCAAAAGGACCACGAGGTTTGATGGTAAGATTAAAATTAATGGTAGTTTGGTAACTCTGTGCACACTTTCAGCCAATGCAAGTGCACTGATCTCTCACAAACTGCACATTTCCAATGAAAAATAAGCAGTGCTCCATCAGATGCTCCATCACATACTGTATGTCTCCAGTCGCTAACATGCCTCCGCTTTCCAGGGTATGGAGGGAGCTTTGGGCCCCGTTGGCATTATCGGCCCCAGCGGTCATCCTGTATGTACTTCATATCTCATCCTATCTGCCAAGCTTTATGTGACTTCTCGCTGCTTTCGGCAGTGATGGAATGATCCTCTGTCTTCTTTCTCTCCATCAGGGACCCCAGGGTGACAAAGGAAGTCGTGGGGAGACGGTGCGTGGCGCTGTTTTGATGAATCCTTTTCTGTCTGTACTGTGAGCACAGCATAGGATACTTAGTATGGAGACAGCACACCACTCAGCCTCCTTTGCCCTTAGCACTTTTCATTTCCTATTGTGCTCCGCTGTTTGTTGTTACACTCACAGTGACACTTAGCTGCTGTGGAATTCCTGTCAGGGTGATAAATGTTGGCTGCATGCTCATCTCAAGCTTTTTTAAGAGGGTTGTTGAGTGCTCGTACACAAGTATAATTTACAATTCACCCTTAAAACCCCAACACTAATGTGTGGGTTTGCTGCTTGGGAATAGGATTTGTGTGGAAATAAGATTTCTGGGTGTAGGCTTGCAAAGAAGCAGGAGGGTAAGCCAATGTACAGCAGATAAAGACTCTATTGAATTGTCAGCACAAATACGTTGTTACTCTGCACCTGATAGAATAATATCTGGTCTGCTCTTATACTCATTCTCCTATTGTTGGATTATCTGCTTATGAATATTGATTTCTTATTCTTTCATCTCAAACAGGGCCTACAAGGACCAAGGGTGAGTATTCATTCAGTTCTCTAACTTAATTATTTTGTGCACTGTTCCATACTAGAAGAAATGAACAAACTACTTTATCATCCACTATAAAGGCCAAGTTCTAAATAATTTGAAAGCTAATGCGATGGTGCAATCTTTCAGGGCTCTCCTGGCCCCCATGGACCACCTGGACCACCAGTAAGTTTTTCATTTTGTGCATTTTATGTATTTCAATGTAGATTTGAGTGTCTAATATAGTGGAAAATAATCTCCATCAGATGTATGTTTAGATGAAAGGAGTTTTACAGAAATGCGCAGCTGAATTAGGTCCGCCTGAGGTCAAGGAGAGACTGGAGAACACTTATTGATTTGCAGTCTTTTACAGTGACAGACTAGTGTTTTGACTCTTCTGTGTCTTCATGAGTGTCAAAATGTATGATGGGAAATAGCAACACAGACATAGAAGTGATGAAATGTCACTTTTCCTGTTGAAAAACTGTTTACTTTTTTATGCATTTAAAAAAGTTAATGAATTATGAATGAAGAAACTGCATTTAGACATAAGTTATATTGCTCAACTAGGATCCAAATGTAGTTACTTGATCAATAAATCTGCCAATCTTAATTATTAGAATAAGATGATTTGCACTAAACACAAGCAAGATTACATATGTTACACCTTTGACAGTTTCTTCCAGTTGGTATTAATCCTGAAAATGGCCTCCTGGTGGATCTGATGACACCTGGGGGGGTCACACTGAGTGTGTCTTGTAATTCAGATCCCAAAATTGCATTTAAAGGACAAAAATGTGGAAGATAATTCGAGAAAAAAGAAAAAGCAATGTGTGCCTCTACACCCAAGCTATACTGTGAGCAAATCAAGTGTGTAATTCAAAGAATAATCTAACTAGTTATAGCCGTGCTTGTTTTCCACTGTGATCTCACTCAAATAGCTGTTAGCCGGCGGCTCTTCTTTTCTGCTTTTGACATGCCTAATTTCCTGTGCGTTCATGCCTCATTTCCTGTGCGCTCATGATTGTTTCTTTGCATATCTGCATATTGGGTGAGGATGGCAGAACCCACCACCGAGAATGGAGATTAGGATTTACAGAAATGCTTCCTAAACACTAATATACAATGCTACAAAAGAGCTCACGATATAGAACAACCAAAGTGTGTCAGTATAATTCAGGCTTCTTTCTTTGTTTTTCAGGGTCTCCCCACACCTGCCCTCTCACTTGTGAGTATGTTTGCCTTTATTGTCAATTCAGGATTTCAGAAATGATGTGTTATTGTACAAAGTGAAAATTGTCTTGCTGTTTTTTCTTTGTAGACAAATGAGGCTCTTGGTGCAGCCTTTCAAGTCATTATCGATTCCCATGCTGCACTAAGGCCAGAGGTTAGTTTTGTGGGAAATTATGCTTGCTGCAAGGAATTACTGTTGATTGATGTGAGCCTAATGGTCATTATTATTGTGAGTCTGTATAAACTTGAAGAATAAGTTAGAGATACAGTTAAAGTCCATGAGAAAAAGTTATTTGATTTAATTGAATACAAGTTTTTATAGAAATTACATTAATAATCATGCCATTATGTCTAATTATCAGAGGATGGACATGCCCATGTTGGACCAGGGCACAGAGATCCTCAAGACCTTGCAGCATCTCAGCACTCTGATCCAGAGTCTTAAGAACCCGCTGGGAACCCGCGACAACCCTGTACGAATCTGCCGAGACCTCTACAACTGTGAACAGAGGATGTACGATGGTGAGTAGACAATATAACTGCTTGGTCACTTTGTGAACAAAGGCTTTTTTGTTCTGCTACTAGCAGGGTAGCTTGGAGGACAAGAACATGGAAATTGCTGCTCCAGCACTTGACAGTGCGATTCTTTGGAGGGTGAGATGATGGATTTGGATGCGTTAGAAAGCGCATCACCAACACAAGTTACTGATACCTACGTTGTTACCATAGCAACCAATGCAGATAGGTCGGTGATGTCTGGACACAGAAATGCGATCAGATAACTTACAAATAATAGGGAGGACAGTCTGTCTGAAATGTCTGATTTGACAAAACAATTTTCTTTGACACTTCTTTTTTCTGCCGCTGCTTTTTGACAGGGACTTACTGGATTGACCCAAACCTCGGCTGTGCTGCTGACACTATTGAGGTGACGTGCAACTTCACCGGTGGAGGACAGACTTGCCTGAAACCTATCACAGTATCCAAGGTTCAGATCACTTCTATTTTAAGCAATTTGCTACAACTAACAGACAAAATGCCTGGTGAGCTGTTAACTCTTATCACTGAACAGACAAGATCACTTTGGGAGCTGACTGTGTGAACAGATGAATATCAAATCCCAGATTGCATGTGTACATCTGTGGAAATGAAGTAGAAAAGCTAAGGGTTAAATGTTGATCATGTGATAAATGAAGGTGCAGAGCTGTTCATTTTCTGGCTCAAAACTGTAAACCTTAGCTCTTTTTCAATAGATAATTGTCACAGTGAATCATGAGGCTTACCCTTTAGCCCTGCTGGCATTATCAAAGGCACATTCGCTTGGCAAGAAAACCTCTTGAATCTTCAATTTTTCTTCACATCTTTGTTTTTTTTTGTTTTGTTTTTTACTTCAGCCATGAAATATTTCAACAAAATAGCACCGCACAAACTAACACAAATACAGACGGACTCATTGCCTTCATTAACTGTAACTGAAGAATGGGGGCAGACAGTCATATGTGCACAACATGTGATCCAGAACTCATTCTAATAAATAACAGAACTGGAGTCTGTTATCAGCTCCCAGATTGATTGTGCTTAAGCTCTTCTATTACAAAGACTAATAGTTGCCGACATGTAGGAATGTTTATGAGCCAACAATCATTGACACGATCATAATTTTCTGAAAGTAACGATTATTTTAGAAACACTAATTCTTCATCTGCTCAAATCAATTTATCATAAATGTACTTTATGATCCACTTTATAGTTGGAGATAGGAGTGGGTCGCATCCAGATGAACTTCATCCACCTATTGAGCACCGAGGCGGTGCAGCACATCACCATTCACTGCCTCAACACACCTGTGTGGGCAGCAGGGCCATCCCTGCAGCCTTCATACAGGGCTGTGAGCTTCAAAGCCTGGACGGGAGAGATGATTCAGGCAGGTGACCTCCTGGAGCCACTCATACCCAGGGACGACTGCTGGGTATGAACTGCTACTTCTATGGCCTGAATTCAAAGGAGAAAACTTTGAAATTCTTACTGAGAGTTAGATGAGAAGATTTGAAGTATCCACAGGTCAGACTTAGTTAAAGATAGTGTGTTAAAAGTGAAAGTTGTCCATATGAATAGTACTTGAATGAAAGTCCTGAAGTAGCTGTAGTGTGTACTTCAGTCTCAAAAATACAAGTAAAGCTACACATTTGGGCTTCTATACTGTGCTCTACGGGTCGACTGATTATCGACCTGTCTAATCAGCAAAAGTACATTACCTGTGCCAAGAAGCTTGTTTCAGCTACGAACCCACTCAACCCTAGGAGTTACGTGCAGTGACTTGTTTCTTGGCCAGGCGTAAAGACTTTGTGCAGTCTTGCATATAAGTCCTTGTAAAACCACAATGTTGTTTTTACTTTTCTGTTTTTGCACTAATTAAACAAAGATGTTAATTATGCTTCAGTAGGCGGATTATTAAACCTGGGTGTGAACCAGGCTAGCTGTGTTCTCTGTTATAGTATTTATTACTTACTAGTATATATGCTAAGCTAATCACCTTCTTGTGCTAGCTCCCTAATTAGACAAACACACACATACACAAATTCTCATTACCCTCTTGTTGTATCTAGCCATGCAGATAGGTTTGGTTTCATTAGTCCAGGTTTTGAGACACCTGTTTGTAATATTTCTGCCTCCAGTTTAAACCCTTTCATGTTCTTTAGTCTTCCACATCCTCAATTCATGTGACATCATTTAACCCTCACTTTCAGATCAAAGATGGCCGCTGGCATCAGACCCACTTTATATTCCAGACCCAGGACCCAAACTTACTCCCCATCGTGGATGTGTACAACCTACCAACCACAGAACCTGGTGCGCGCTATCACCTTGAGGTTGGACCTGTGTGCTTCTTTTAGGACCCTGTGGAGGGGCTGGGAATACTCCTCGAAGGAGTGACTGCATGGAGGAGTGTGGATGGGAGGGTGACTAATGCTTGTGTGGTTTCCAGATCAACAGACCCTGGCCCTCAATTTTCCCTCCACAAAATATGCTTGGACTGCAGAAACAGGAGGGGGCACCAGAGTGAGAAGGCCCGTTGAAAATGCAGAGACTTCTAGCACTAATCAGCCTATGGAAAACAATAAGCTTCTTTTTTCAGAGACTTGTTTGTGTGACACAAGACCTGAAGGCCGCTTTTGAAAGGAAGTAATATGAACGTCTAATTCTGTCATCTCTCGGACCATGCTGTATCATATTTTCTTCACGGTCTGATACCTAAAAATTTGTTTTTTTTCTTTTTCAAGAGGTCTGTACAGAAACATGGAGCAGTTACATCTGCAAATGCAATAATTCCTATTTTAATGTTTAAGTATTATTTATACATGTATATGTACTGTATATTGTAATATAAAGTGCAATAGTTATTGTTTCACAGCCTTTAGGCATATACAGTATCAACATCATATCACTCATTCAGGTATACGGTGTGCCTCAGACACACAGGCGTACTATCTCCAGGTAAGTCTTTTTGAGCCTCTGATAAGTGTCCAGTGCTGAGAGAACCCACGTTTATACAGATGTCTTCACACAAACAACTGCTGTGTGGTACGGTCCATGTCAGCGTGGATCGGCGCTTTCCACAGTGTGGACCGAGAAAAGTGTGTCAATATGCTACCTCGTACCGCACCTCTCATCTAGCAGCAAGCAAGATGTTACCTGATATAATCTGAGATGACAGCGAGGTGACACCTGGTGCTGCAACAGTTGACACATGAATGATCACGTCTTGTCAGCTCTCAGCAAAACTATGTCCTTATGAAAAAAAGGGAAGATTGTAAAAATATACACGCAGGCCAAATCCATTAAATTATATTTGTTTTCAATACTCTTTGTACTATCTGACACTGAGTCTGAAACTATAAGTTAATGATTTTTTTTTTTTACCTCTTAAAATGTAAATGTTATGCAACCTTTATTATCTACAGTGGATTCTATTTAAATTGTATTTAAATTCTGACAAGCTTTCAAGTACAAAACCAGGCATCAGTCATGTTTTATCACTTTCTTTTTTTTCATTTGGAGCTTTAAGGATTCTACAGTCTGTGTTTTTCTTTAATTGGAAAATCAACTGTATTTTTTGAACATCTCCATCCTTTTTTCTTCTTCTCTATAACTGTTCACTCAAAGGTGCAGCAATGAAGGTTGGTCCCGCCAATCTAAAAAACTCAGAGGATTTCTTACAATACACAACACTAAACCACAAATGGTACATGAGCTCACAGTGTTTGGTCTGTACAGATGTTTCATGCTGCGTGAATGAAGTCTAGCAACTCAACAGGTAATTCAATAAATGTCTGAAACCTTTGTTGATAAGCAGCTTTCAATTTTTTTTTCCATCAAAGAAAACTTCAAGCAAAGTGAGAAAATAAAACGCATTTAAACTGCCTGCACTGCTTTTTTAGCTTCCTTTCATTCATTTCACAACTAGAACTGTTGAATCCTGTAAAACATGGAGAAAAATGTTATCTGTGAAGTAACACCTCCATTAGTTTTAATTGTCATTCACTGGTAGTTGTATTTATTACAAAGAACAGCCAGACAGAAGTTGAAATCCATATATCAGCAGACGGCTGTATCTTATGCGTGATCTCATCTAGGGCACATGGCATGGCGGCCCCCGTCGATAGGCAGGTTGACTCCGGTAATGAAGCTAGCGGCGTCGGACGCCAGGAAGGCTATGCTGTGGGCCACTTCCTCCACCTCCCCTGGTCGACCGAGGGCATGGGTCTGCTTACACTTTGCAAGAAACTGGTGGTGGACAAAGATTTACAGAATGAGCCTAACGGATATTTAGATGCTGAAAATATGCTGATTGGCATTGACACTAATTACTTGTTTGCTATTCAATATCAGGACACGACAGACGTAAACATGTCCAACACTCATGTACAGAACCTCTGAAGGAAATAAAAGAGTTTTATGACACCATAAAGTATTGACATGATAATTTACCTGGGCATACTGATCCTCATCTAGTCCTGCTCTCTTGTGGACATCAGTGACGATCACACCAGGGCTGAAGAAATGCAGCAGGTGCACCGGTACAAAATATTGTGCATCAAAAATGTATGTCCAACAGAAACAACTGACATCCACTCTTTAATTTACAAATTCATAGTGCGTTTTACCTCAATGAATAATGTATACAACACTCACCAGACCGAGTTCACTCTGACTTGCTTACACGCCAGTTCTGAAACAAAAGCCGTGTTATTTTACAGCGTGAACTTTTACAACGATGAACGTTCAGTATGTGGAGGAAGAAACGTCACACTCACCAAGTGCAATACAACGTGTGAACTGATCGATGGCGGACTTGGACATGCAGTATGCCAGCACACCGGGGAACTACAGAGAGAAAACTGTGAGGCACAATTCTTGTGAAGACATGTAGTGGAAATGTTTCGGCCAGGTCATTGATACCCACTGATCTCTGTCCGTTGATGCTGGACACATTGACGATGGAGCCTTTGGTCTTGACCAGGTGGGGCACACAGAGTTGAGTCAGGTGGTACACAGACCTGGAAAATAAACACCATAACAGTTATGGCCATGGGACACATTGCGACTCCTGTACCCTCAGCACTAACACGTCTCTGTGATGTCACCATATCAGGTGAAACCCTACCTGACATTGATGTTCATGACCCTGTCATACTGAGCCAGGTCTGTCGCCTCGATGCTGCCCATGGCCAGGATGCCAGCGCTGTTGACCAGGACGTCCAGCCGGCCGAAGCGGGCGATAGTTTGCTCCACTGTCTTCTTCACCGTCTCCTCATCGGTGAGGTCTCCAGGAACAAGCAAAGGCTAAAACACATTCAGTGTTTTATTATGACAGGCCATATAAACTTACACACACAGAACAGGTCTTTAAACCCCACTCTATATCACCTACATGTACTTACATCTGTTTACATTCATATTGCATACGTTTTTCTCATGCCACAATGCACCAGGGCTGTTTTTTGGTTACATATTAAGGCAACATTTAGACTTTAAACTTTGCAACTGGATGCTGTCACGCCAAACCCCATTCAAAAAAGTCCAGATTTAAAGTGCATGCTCATCAGACGCCATCCTGCTCCACACAGAGCTTTTTTCAGTGTCGGCATGTCTCTACTCCAGTTATGTGAACCACACAGTGTCCCTCCGTGTGAGAGTTACCTCTGCAGCTCCACAGTCGGTGCACTGTTTGGCTATCTTGTTGAGGTTTTCCACGTCGCGGCCGTTCAGAGCCAGCAGAGCTCCGAGCTTGGCGAACAGGACGCTCGTACCTGCCCCGATGCCCGAGCTGGCCCCCGTTATCAGAGCCACTTTGCCCTTCAGGGAAGACACCTAAACACACACACACACACACACACACACACACACACACACACACGTCTATCAGCTGTCCACCCTGTTGATGCCTCACCATCAATAAATTAACCGATTTTTATTTGAGATTAATTTAGTTTAGTTCAATCTGTACAAGTAACACAGAGCTTAAAATACAAGGAAGCAACGTGAAATCATGTGACAGAAAGTTAACTTACTTTAAACGCGTCGCCTGATGCCATGATTTCTGTGGCGTTTGTGCTAGTGTGTGCTTCGTCCCCCGGTGATGACGCAATTTGACGCGTCAGGTATTGACCTGTAGTTCATACACTACATTACCTTTAAATGCAAACGATTTGTTCCATTTCTGTGTTCTCAAGATTACACCAGCATAATCGTACTGTTTATATGCATTTGTATTGTTTATATGCATTTGTGTGTGCTAGCAACTTTCAATAGTTTTTGAAAAAAATAAATACTACAACACTACTTCGTGTGCCTCTTATCTTTTGAAGTACACATATGAATATAAATACAAAATATGTATTTTTGCATGTAGAAAATGTTGAAGAGAGTGTAAAAACACAAAACACATCAATAAAAAAAGTTTTATTTGACAAAAAAAATGCAAGAAAAAAAGATGAGAATCTGAATAACATTGCTGTAAAAAGCCAGGTGTTGGTTTTAGGACTGGATGAAGATGAATTGGTTTTGAATGACCTGCACCTCGTCATTTCAAAGACTTGCATGGGCAAGATCTAACAGGTTCTGTACAATCATATGCAGCTAGAAACTGGAGAAAACATACTTCTGAAGTTTGCTTCAGGGTGACAAAACTGATCCTTTTACCTGAACAGTGATGAAGGTGACAAATAACACATTTAGATTCTGGGTGTTACCTATTTTTAAATGCTGGTATACATAATTTTGTTAGGAAAACTCAGCATTTTAGTCTCAGAATTAGTGTCCTAATCGTTGATGTCTCCAATTTCTAGAATCAAACAAGTTATCCACTTTAACTTTGGCAATGTAAAATATTGTCCATAGAGTCCATATCTGTGTCAAAGGTCTATCTGCATGTTTGAGGAGGAAGTCGTCTATCCAGCGAAAGGGTTGGCATGGATCGTCACATCCTTTATTCGGGTTTCGGTCAGCGGTCTGAACGTCTTTTCATTGACGGGCAGTTTCTCCAGTTCATCCAGTGTTTCCAGGCCGTCGATAATCCTGCATGTTGAAGAGAGCGAGATGTCAGCTGCCATGCTATCATCATGTCCATCTCACATAACACCCATTTATTGATTACACAGGTTGCTTACTTTCCAAACACTGTGTACTTCATGTCCAGATGGGGCTGTTTGGCATATGTTAGGAAAAACTGGGAGCCGTTCGTGTTGGGGCCATTGTTCGCCATCGAGACCACTCCTCGTACATTATGCTAAAATAAAAAGAAAGAAGGACACGAAAGTGACAATGTTATATCCTGATCCGTCATGATACATTTGGTGAAACTTCCTCCCGATGTAGGCGAACATAGTAATTTTGTACTATATCATGTTTATATGTATATAAAGCTATTCTATTTCTTACCTTTTTAATTATATTGTTTATTTTTGCTAATGGTTTTGTCTTTTGTAATATTCTGTTGTTTGGCTGCTGGGACAAACACATGTCCCCGTTTGCGTGACATTAAAGGATTTCTGATTCTGAAGCCCAGAGTCAAGCTGGCACTCACCTTGAGGTGTTCGCTGTACTCGTCTTCAAATTTGCGGCCCCATATACTCGTTCCTCCTTTACCTGTGCCTACATTGTGGGATGAAAAACACAAGAGGGAGTGAGAATGTGAGTTGTGACATTACAGTATTAAAGATGCAGCAGGGGAAACAACGTTCTCGCACCTGTCGGATCCCCAGTTTGAACCATGAAACCTTTAATGTTTCGATGGAAGTTGCAGCCGTTGTAGAAACCACTGGCACACAGAGCAAGGAAATTCTGTAGAAGTAAAAAATACGTTAGGATACTCTACAAAATTGTTGGACAAATATGTGTACATCTACATGTAAGTTTTTAAAAAACGACAGCAGCTCTATTATCACAGAGGGTACCACTCAGTATTAGAAACAAAACTGCAAAACTCATGCTTATACAATCAACTTCAATCAAACTCTCGTTTGGAAACCGGCCCCCGGAAGAACTGGGCCGTGTAACGTTGACGTTACGTTACCTAGTTTACTGTAGTGTAACGTTACTCACCTCACATGCTCTCGGTGTGCGCTCACAAAACAGTTCAATTTTAATTTCTCCTAGATCTGTGTGAAGGGTAACAGCCTGTGAAATTAACAAGAGCCATACAATCATCAAACGGTACTTTTTAAGAGGCTCGTGAATGGCCATTCATCAACGTTTCCTACCTAGCTTAACTTAGCTTATTATCCAGACTGTTAAAACAAACAAGCTAGTTCTTATTACAACAGGAAGTTTCAGAACTGGCTCCGAACAAGCGTATCCGTATTAGTTCATAGCTTTTTAAACTGTTATGTCATGTTCACAATGATAATAATATACTAGAAATTTCTATGACACAATTTACCATTTTGAACGTCGCGTCTGTGGACGAGTGTGTCGGAGAAACATGTCCGTGTCGATACAGGAACCCCAGCGCTCAATTGTTCCACAAGGAATTTACGGCAGTTTAGAAAGGGCACGTTCATAGCTAAAACTAAAGTGACATAGGTCTGTATATTAAAAAATAAATATAGAAAATATTTAAAACTATTTATCATCCATAAATATGCTATCTAAGGATAATCAGTCTCTAAATGATTTGTATGATTTTGTCATAACCCTTTTTTATGTTGTTGTTTTGTTTTTGTCTTTTCATTTCTACTGTTTCGGTTTTGTCACACGTAACCAGTGTTAGGGAAGCTACTTTGCAAGCGTAGCTTGTAAAACTACATGTAGTTCAGCCTGGCAGTAGTTTGAACAAACTACATTTCTACTCCTGGAGAAATATAGTTTGTAAAACTACTGCTAAAAGAAAGTAGTTGTAGCAACTACTTATACTAATTATACGCATTTAACTCAGCATAAATAAATCAACATATGGTGTATATGAATCAAAATATAATAGCCTACAAAAAATTCACATGCCAACAGAAATATGCCTCTCAACTCAAGTTTTATTTTTTAAAGAACAAAAGCTGACATTTTTGGTCAACATCACAGGAACTTCAGAGGCACTAACACTTTGGCACTAGAACTAGATGCCAGGGCAGAATCGCTTGTTGACAGGACACATGAGCAGTCTCTCAAAGTTTTTATCAGACAGCCGGCTCCGTTTGGCACTAAAAACATCTTTACCAACACTGAAAAGCCGCTCACGTGCTGCACTGGCTGGGACACCAGTGATGAACTTCTTCAAAGAAAAATAAAATATAATTTATATTATATGGGTCTTTTTTTTAATAAAAAAAAAATATTTCCTGTTATTGGCCAAAATTGTAGTTTGTAAATTGAATAGTTAAATTACAAAAAATGGCCCAAAAAGTAGTTGAATTACTTAACGCAGCACAAACTATGAATGTAGTTTAACTACCAGCAAGTTACAGCAAATTGTAGTTAAGCTATGTAGTTCAACTACATGTAGTTTAAGTCTCCCCAACACTTCTTGTAACAGATGTATGTATGACATATATACAATAACTACATGCATATGACTGGAGATGCATATGTATATACGTATGTTCTATCTTGTAAAGTTGTGTGGGATAATGTTCCTCACTTGAGTCTGTAAAGTGAATTGTTCATAAAAGAAGATAGGGGGGGAAATCAGTATAATTGTTCTCATCATAC
The DNA here is from genome assembly GCA_900302685.1 of Spondyliosoma cantharus. Taxonomy (NCBI): domain Eukaryota; kingdom Metazoa; phylum Chordata; class Actinopteri; order Spariformes; family Sparidae; genus Spondyliosoma; species Spondyliosoma cantharus. The sequence goes on along the minus strand of OMLP01004428.1, from coordinate 11,971 downwards.
TTTGGCAATGTGTATATGTGTATACATATACTGTCTTAAGTAGTAATACAGGATGCACTTCCAGGATCTCATGTTAGATGATATTGTGCATTAGTGTATCATAATCCAAAATAATAGACTTTGAAAATGGCAACTGGATTTTAACTGTAAGTGGCCTTGTATCTAAAGAGACAGTCCCATAACCAGACAGCCCCTGGGTTTGTCTAAAATCCCATGTACAGGGTTTATATATAGTTTTCGTATATGTTTATGTCAGTGACTAATATCTAATATGTTATCTAGCCAACACAAAAACATAACAGAGAACTGAGTCATTCACAACATTAAAAAGGTGCCCAACACAAATTTGGTCAACCAAATTTATTTTTTATTTTACCTCTAGTGGATGGTGTGCAGGAGAGGATGGGACACATGTTCAAACAGAATACTCACTGTCACATCATTCGTGTCAATACTGATGCACCGATGATTTCCTTACCAATGAAAATACTTTTGGCAACCAAACCAAATTTGTACATCACCCACGCTCAGATTTCAGTAGGGAGAAAAATAAATGTACCCAAACTTAACGAATCAGGGGAAAGAACGGAGATGAGCATCAAGGGGTGAAAAAGTCTCATCATGCCAACACATGCGCGTGCGCGCAGACACACACACACACACACACTCGCACACCTGTGCTATTCACAGTGAAAACACAACTGAGAAACAACACAGCTCGATTTATACATCATTGATGAAAAATGCAGAATCCAGGTTAAACAGAGTAGTTTTCTTTAAAAACACAAACACATCTTGTTTTAAACCAGCAGTCGATATTAAATACACCAAACTAGAAAATAATGTATAGAAATGCATATAAAACTGTAACTGTATAAAACAACTGTTTAAATTAATAAAAATACCAGGTGTAATAAAAAAATAGGCAATCAACTCAAAAAAGAAGTGAGTACTAGCTGGCTTCCTGAGAAATTTAGTTGTATTGTAATAATACTAATAGCTGTCAAAATGAAAAAAAAAGAAAAAGAAAAAAAGTCAGTCAATGGATTAAAAAAGGAAGGAAAATGCAGAAAGCAAAGAGATTAAAACTATGTCTAACTAAATCTAACAACCAAAAGCTAATTTGATTACTGATACCACATTACTAGCAACCTACACAATTCATGTTTCATTGTACTGACCATTTAACTTGCAGTGCTCAACATTTTGACACACGGTGTTCTAAAGTCACTCTTATTTAGTTAATAGTTGATTGTCTTAATTGGAGGAGTATTGCTGAGGTGTCATTTAGAATGTTCCAGCAGGGACTTTAAGGACTAACATTGATTAATTTGAACTAAGATCGTTTTAATCTCATGGCTGGCAGTCATTCAATTGAACCTTCCCATTTTCGGAAAACATAGAAAACATGTGTTGTATACAATGATTTGCATTTATCTAAATGTAACTTGTGGGAGAGGTGCTGTAGTGCAAAAGCATTTTCTAAGACCAAAAAAAATATCACCGCTAATCTAGTTAACCTTTCAGCATCACCTTAGTAAAAATGAATGTGACAAAAGGAATGCCCATGCACATTAGAAAACTACATCACAACTAACCTTTACATAGTTTAAATAAAGGCAATATTGCACAATATAGCATAGTTAAACATGTTACTGAAATAAATGTACATAGCTTAAACTATTTCTATACTTTTTTAACCCAGTTCCTGTACTGTGTATTGCTACTTCTCCAAGTTTGTCATTGCAGTTAGGTTTATCAATACATAAACTGATATTTTTTCTCAACACAAGCACCCCCTATTGTGTGTTGTGCTCCGTTAGAGCTGTGCATTGATTTCGACTTCCACAATTTTAGCATTGTGCAGCTTATTGTGGCAAAACACAAGGGGAGAACAGTCACTCGCAGGCCA
>OMLP01004420.1:17745-38456 GCA_900302685.1 Spondyliosoma cantharus | reverse complement strand
GCTGCTGTGTCAAATCCTCGGCCATTACTTCACAGCGCTGTGTAACTGTACTTCTTCATAGCTGAAGAGCTTTGATTGATGATACTATTTCTAGTTTGTTTTTAAAATCCTGAAAGAAGGAGTCAACTGCCTCAACGAAGGCTTCTTTTATTGTCTTAGCACTTAACAAAGTGGAACAAACAAAACAAAGAATAAATGGAGCGCCTGTCAGTCCACACAGAGGGAATAACAAACTTTTGTCTGGAGGCCCCGTGCACAGAGCGGATCCAATCCCAGCGATGGAGCCTGGGGTGAAGTGACAGCAGACGTCCTGCGCTGAACACCTGAAGACCCGCCAACAACGGCGGAGCAGCGACCATCCAACATCGCCGCGAGCCAGGGGAGACAACAGCAGCAGAGGAGAGCAACCAAGGAGACAGGCGGTGAATAACCCTAAAGATGTGGTGGAGGGAGGACCAACGGAGCGATGATGGACAGCCCAGAGTATTGAGTATGTCTGTTTGAAAGTTAGCGTTGCTAGGCTAACAGCTGTTCGGCGAAGCTAACAGCTGATTGGCGAAGCTAGCAGCTGATTGGCGGGGCTAACAGCTGATCAGCAGAAAAAAGTGAGTCCACAGAGCCAGTTGTTCAGGCGTGCAAAGTTAGCAGCACAGCCCCAGAGCTTGTCGGGACAACTTGGTTTTCTTTTTCCAACAGAAAAAAACAGTTTTGCTACGGATTGAGAAGCGGCGATATTCACGCCAGCGTCCTCTCGTGTGATAGAGTTACTCACCTGTAATGATTCTTTGGTGTCGGCCTCAGCTCGCTTTTTGGAGGGAAGTCAGTGTCATACTTTTTATGAACAGTTCAAAAGTGTCTCTCAACATTCCCCTTCTTCGGAATAGCTATGGAAGTTTGACCGATCAGACAAATGCACAATTTTTGTATCCCTTCTTTGGTTGATATCCATTGAAGCCGCTAACCAGGTCACTTAGCTCGCTTGTGTTTTGCAGTAGCTAGCCAACTTATCGCGTTTGCGCACGCATGGTGACCAACAAGAAGATCTCAGATTGGCCATCCTGTACGTCAATCAGGTGACATAGACTCTGCCTGTTGTAGAGTGCCCTCTGGTGGACGACAACACTCATAACATGGTTGGAGGGTGTTTAGTCCGTTTTTTAAAAAATATTCATTTATCAGCCATGACAAATGCCGATACCGATAGTTTGAAAAATGCCTAATATCGGCCGATAATATCGGCCCGCCGATAAATCGGTCGAGCTCTACTGCCCACACTCATAAAAGACTGTCAATGGACTTAGCAGTCAGATAGTTTGCCTCACATGGCCGATGAATGCATGACTGAAGTGATGGACACAATGTTTGAAGGCAAACAAAAAGAGGAAATATTCATGTATGTATTTTAATTTATGTCAAAATGGAAATTACATTTTATTTTCATTCATGTTTTGTTGTTGTTTTCAATGAAAAGGACATTTTGTTTTGAATATTAGAGAATTGCAGTGCATGTGGCATGACCGACCTCATGACATGGACCTTTGAATCATTGAAAAAAAATCTCTGTGGCCCTTTAAGATTTGTATTTGAGTACCCCTGGTATATAGCATCTACTTTATCTTATTCATTTAAGTATATTTTATATTATTCTATTTGACCTTTGATTCCTGCCCTGCACTGCTAGTTTTTTTTGTTATTGTTTTCACAGTATTTGTTTTTCTTGTGCTGCTTTGTCAAATTGAATTTCTCCTATAGGTGATCAATACAAATAAATCTTATCTTGTCTTGCTCATCAAAAATGGAGCGGCGTGGAGCAAGTTTGTGAATATTTACGTTAATAATGCACGCAAGTCGTGGGAAAAGCCTGTTTCAGCATGTATGACACATGTCTGTTACTTATCTCTTCAATACCTTCCCCTAATCCAAAGAGGACGCTGCATTTAGAAACATGTTTCACGAGCCATGGCAGTATCACCGCAAATACAAGATTCCCATAATAATGCCTGTCAATATACCAGGCTTTAAAATAACAACCTATTGTGGTTGCGTGCCATTGAGCTGTTTATTTGGTAATTGAATACAATCCCTACTGAGCGCCGGGAGCACTTCTTCCCTCGCTGTCGTGGCATTGAACAGACAGCGTCAACAGAAGAACGTGTCAATCCTTTTGATCCTCCGTAGTTGCTTTATCGTCTCCGCGCAGCTTATGGTATTGGATTGTGGCTGTGTTTTTCTTTTTCTTTTTTTCAACCCACCTTTAAATCACAGAAGAAAGAGAAAGACATCCAGCACAGGTGGGAAGAGGACGACTTTTTTTTTTTTCCCCTTTTTTTCTCTCTGCCTATTTACTGAGAGGTGCAGGAGAATACGTTGTCATTTTCTGTCCCACAAGAAACGGAAGGCTTTTGAAAGGGGAAGATGAAAGGAGAGAAATGGCTTGTTATAAAGGGACAGAGACTAACAGACAACATGAGCCCATGAGGTGACAGACAGGGAGGGTTTTTGAAGTTTTTTGTCCATTCTTTGTTTTAGGTCATGCCTGAGCTAAAAAGATAGGGGGGAAATGAAGAGAACTGAGCAGAAGGAAGGGAAGGGAGGCATGTCAAACTGACAGGCTGTTTGATGTGCTTTATGCAGTTACTATATAGAGGCGAGACAGATTCGGAAAAAAACACTGCTTTCTAAAAACTCTGTATGTGTGTTTTGCCCCTAATAACAGAGTTTCTAATGATTAGGACAAAAGTACGTCACTGTGAGGCGAATACAGACAAAGAAGCTGAATAAAAACTTGTTTCTCGTTTTGTGCATTTTGCTTGAAATTCATGCCCGGAATATACAGTATATTGTATGCGTATATAAATATATAATTTTTTTCTTGTCCATTCTATAATGACCAGCAGGCAGCTCTGAAAAGGAAAATGAGTTTGCTAAAAGCCATGTATTGTGTCATGACAGAATAGAAGAGCAGGGGGTATTCAGCTGCAGCAGACAGTGAGAGAGAAAGAAAATCCTTTCAGTTCGTCCTGACTCATAGCTGGGTGAACTCAAAAGGACTTAAGCATTTACCTTCACTGTCTAAATTTTTAACTGTCCTCTCGCGCTCTTTCATCCGTCCATCCGTATCGTGTGCCCTTTTTCCCCGGTCCATCTTGTCCACATCCTGTCTCTTCCCTCTGGTAGCTTTTTTTATCTCTTCCGTCTGGCTCATATCTTCTTATTCTGTCCGTCTCTCTGTCTGTCTCTGTCTCTCTGTCCGTCTGTCCGTCTGAATGCTTCTTTTGTTCTGCCTGCTCTCTTTTAATCTCCAAGAATACCTCTGCCGAGGCCAAACCAAGAGGCCGATGCAGAGATGCAGGAGAAACCGCCCAAGTTTCGTCAGTTAAACATTTGGTTTCCTCTTCTCCCCACTTGCTGTTCATTTTGTTTTGCGATAACCTGTAAATGTCTCGAACGATATGAAAAAAAAATCTTTTCATACCAGACACCAACACTTTTTTGTCCATTGACAGTTTGGTAAGGTAGGTGTGAAAGGACCCTGGAAACCTGGATAACGAGTCCTATTCCAAGAAAAACCTTGTGCTAGGATGTAACTAACAGCCATTCAAGTTTTCTCATCTCACACCTGTGTCTTAAAAATAAATCTCTTGGCAGGATTTCTACTAAAAGCCCACTTCTGCCATATTGGCCATACTGTAGTAGTCGATATGTAAGAAAGATGTCTTTTATGCGTGTCATTACGTCGCTGTTTGGCACAGACAACACATAAATTCATTGTTTGTTTTGGTCTCTTCAGGGAATTTACTGATACATATAAAAGGCTAACAAAGTTCAGATCCCGGTTGACAACAGACAAACATGATAAAACATGATAAAAGCATTCATGGCTCCATTAATCAGGCCACTAAGGAAAACCAAACAGCCATTAGAATAAACAAGATAACAAACTAAATAAATAGACATTGCTTCTCAAGCATCTGTGCAAAATGTTGCTACAACATGATAGTCACTGGAACAAAACTATTTTTATACCACTTTGTTCTACAGTGTGGGGCTGTGTACCTCCGTCTAGAAGGAAGAAGCTGAAATTCACCGGCAAAGGGTGAGAGTAATCCTTTAAAATCAAGCTGGCTGCTCGCTATTTGATATACTGTGATGCTGGATCAAACTGTGACTCAGCCTACCAGTTTTGTGAGTTGATCTTGCACGGTTGTGACACTATCGTGCTAACAAAAAGACATATATATATATATATATATATATATATATATATATATATATATATATATATAAAAAAGACATATATCAACCATCAAATTGCATGTGTGTCTACAAAGATATCTTCATTTGACTAGGAACATTTTTACAACATCTGAATTTTGTCAAATATCATTCAATTTTACAGCAATCAGCTCGATAGCAATGTGGGTGTTGATGTTTCATTTGTGATAAACAGTGTTGTATTATGTTAGCTGTGAACAATTAGATGAAATAGACAGCCAATCAAGCAGCTGATGCACTGTAACTACTCTAAAAATATGAGCCTTCAGTACTCTAATGTTAGAATCCCCCCACAGACGATGTATTTATTATTGTTTGACTCAATGTCACTGTCGATGTCGTCTCTACCTGGAAACTGGGAGACAATAGTGAGAATAGTCCTGCACCTACCAAAGACAAATCTGAATGATATATTTAAAAGGTGCTTTTTAGAAGATTGACTACCGTTTGGCACTTCTGTACTGCATGTTATCTCAGCGCCTCCTGTGAACATTTGTTTACATTTTCGGTGATAAATCGGTCGCAGCGCGCAGCACGGAGCAGGTAGTCATCAGTAGCCGGAGGTCGTATTATGTGCTGTAGAATGGAATCCATTTCTTGGTCCCATCTTTGCTCTGAAGCAGCCCTGAGACAGAGGGAAAATACTTGTGTAGCCCTCCGGTTGCCAGTGCAGCCAATGAACAGAGCCCAATGGTCCTGAAAGACAAGGCAATTTGGCCAGAGTGATGGGAATAATGAGAAAAGCATCGTAATGTTGCCAGAGTCCAATTTACAAGGTGGAGAGAGAGAGGGAGACAGAGGGGAAGCAGGGGTGGAAGAAGGAATAAAGGAAAGCAAGAGACGGGAGGGAGGGAGAGTGAGCGATCACCCACGCAAGAAGGCCTGGTATTGGTTTTGTGTTCATGTCGAGGTGGCTGCACATTAACCTGTGCAAATGGAGGTTATGGCTTTACTTCCATAGGGCAAGCAGGGAGGGGACAACAGGGCTGCTGCCAGAGAAAGAAAGAGACGGAGAGAACGCAGCAATGAACACAGCAGAGAGAGAATTCAGTCTCTCTATCTGTACAGTATGTGGCTTTCAGCCTGAGCATCAGCCACAGATACGTCATTATGGACGAACAGATTTGCCGTGCAGGGTGAAAAAAAAAAAAGAGGCTTAGGGACGAGGACAAATCTTCAGAGGAAGAGAGAAAATGAAAACCCTGTCAGAGCGATAAAAGGAGATGGTGAAAATGAAAGTAGAGATAATGAAAAACGAGAGCGGCAAATAGGAGAAGACCGGCCAGAGGAGAGCAAAGGTGATTTTCCAAAAGAGGTGAATAAAATCATGAGGAGGTTTAAATGTGAGTACAGCAGAAAAAAAATCGTCCACCTGGCCGCTCTCCTCTCTCCTCCCGACTCCTGACTTTCTATGACACAGCAGTGTGACTCCGCAGAACGGTGAGGAGATTTCAGCAGATGGATATATCCTGCCCCCTGGTACCGGTTCAGGGCAGAGACCGGTACCAGCAGCTGGGGAGGCACTGGAGATTACCATCAGGGCTGGATTACAGGAGGCGACCGCTGCATAAATGTTTTCACTGTCCCACTCTCGACTCGTAAAGGGATAGTTACAGTGAGCTGCTCCCAAGGCTGACTTATGTGTTCCCACTGAGCCTCCCCCCCCCTGAGGGCCACAGAGAGGAAAGAGACCCGAGTATACAGATTGAGACAGATGTCTACAGGGCAGGCAGCGAGCACTTAGTGGGGAGGCAACAGGCGAAAATGGCCTGTGGTCATGGAAAAAGAGCAACATACACACACAGTGAGAGTTAATGAAGCTTCCCTGTGTGTACGCCTTCCATAATCCAATGGGGATGTTAATCTCTTGTGGGTCCCCTAACTGCTAAAACACACAGATACACACACACCTACACACACATTTATTCGGAGAGACTGATCATGAGCAGCGTGTGGGAGGGGAGGCATTTAGCATGTTGGATGAGAGAGGCTTGTTTAGCTTGTTTTACCTTTTTTTTTCCCCCTCAGCTATCTTTTCTGTGTCTCTTGAACCCTCTTGCAGCCGATTATTAAATCCCTGTAATCATTTTACCGTCACTGCTTTATGTAATTACACTGTGTCATTTTTGTAGCGTGCCGTTTCTTTCTGTGCGGCCGTTTTGTGCTCTTTATTTGGGTTTACAGATTAATATCGTACAGATTAATACCCTCCTGTATAAATAGGAGGATGATATAATACAGTACACGCTGTCGATACTGAGCACGTTTTTTGCAGTCCCTCGAAACATACTCTTCTCGGCGCGGATGCAGTCTGTATTGCACATTTTGACAGAAATGTCAAGGTGGAAACGTCGTTGACCCATTGAGAATTTTGCCATCAACTCTGAGCCACAAGCACAATACACTCCCACAAGTCAGGGCCTCTTTCACTGATCCACTGTAAAAGAATCATTATGGATGAGGGACCGAGTGGCTCACAGCAGCTGTTAATACAGTTGTGGTAATAACTAGCTGTCATCTTCTGGTGTCCTATAAAGGAACCGTGAAAGAAAACTCCTCACACCTACAGTGAAGAGAATCAGAACGAGTAAGATCAAGTTGTCCGGCACCATGAATCCCTGCGAAGCTCTGTAGACGCCTGCATGTCTGTGCCTTTCGTCCTATTCGAAAATTGAAGTTGAGTACAATGACGAAGCATTATTGCTCAGAATCAGATGACTTTTGCATGCAACATTGCCTTAATTTCTAATCTGTGTAGAAAAAAAAGATAAAATGTTTTCACTTTATAGTGGAACCCTGATGCACATTATCCCTCTGTGCCAAAGAGCTCACCTAAATCAAAACCTATAAACCACCCACATCTAGAACAGTCACACTGGGGGACGTGTTCCTTCATTATCATGGACATCATTGACCTGTAGTTTGTTTTGAGTTGATTCATAACATAATAAGTTGACATAATGTAACTACTTGCAGGAGCACTAAATGCGTATAAATCTGACTGAAAAGGCTAAAAAATAGCCCCCATCAAATTCAAAAGTATTCTCTATTCTCAACTTCAGTGGCAAGCTGTTTAACAAATAGAATGTAAGTAAGAAAGTGTATATTTTTAAGTAGAAACCAGATGGCTCCAAGGCTTACAGACGCAGACAAGTTAGGGAACTTAGAAAGTAAGAAGAAATAGACTAGTTCATTGTCATTGATCCTTGATAAAAATCAGAAACATTACCAGCCTTTTCATTGAATTTGCTGCAAGCACTGACATTGTTTGAGGTAACTTCCTTTCTGTTTAGCATGTAGCAATCCCCCTCTTTATGTCTTGCACAATTTCTTTTTTCTTTTCAAAGCACGGCCCTCCAATCGCAGGTTTCTCAGAGGCACATTTCAAACAAGGGTTAAAAGAAGTCTCAGTCGTTTCAAGGTTTATAACAAACATAACAAAATCGCTACCAGTTTGCTGACGTCTCTGGAACTGGCTATCATTCTATTGTTATTGCTGATTCGTGCAAGTCATCAGAGCGGAAGAGGACATATTGGAAATGTGATAAAGACGTACGGGGGATATTTTTACCCCTTGTAACTGTAACTTCTGAGGGGCAGGGGGGCATCTGGAAAACGAGGGCAAGGTGTACAAATTTGAAATGGAATTGAACCTCTGCAATCTCCTCTAAACAAGTGAAAAAGCTGCCTCTTTGGTTGCCTTCGTGTCACCTGTTTCTAAACCAGTCGTGACATTTTATAGAACATTCAGCCACCTTGGCTCCGCACTTATCCCCCGCACTTCATTGAGTGACAGTCACAACACAGTCACAATTTTATATCGTTAGAATGACAAAAAGAAATGAACTGTGTGCTCTTTCTTGAGGGACATTCAGCACCGTCAGAGGACACTTTATGAGGTAAACTTGTTAACACAAACCGCCAGCTCCTTTAAATGGTGAATAATGCGACTGCAGCTGAATCCATCAAGGATGCAGACAGGGTCAAAAAGTTCACCCACAACTCGACCGAAGATTAAATCAACAAGATGTGCGCTGTATAGAAAGTCGCTGTCATTGCCACAGTACACTGTGTAGATTTAAAAGTGAAGAGAGCGGTAAACAAAAAGAATGTGCTCAGTGGCAGCTCTGCCTTTTAAAAACAAAGCTGCCAATGGGAAAGGTCAGAGGAAAACAGCAAGGAAGGAGAGACAGAAGTATGGAAATAAGAGCTCTTTGAGAGACAGGAATGTGTGTCTGAAAAAAACACAATCATTGGTAAAATTATCTAGAGGCCTGTTCCCCCAAATCCCCAGTGAGCCTCCTCAGCACCTTGTTAAATTTATGCCCGAAAGAATTTGTATTTTCTGGAGAAAATGTCCTATCCACCAACACATTGGTAGACTTAATAAAGTGTTTACAGAGTGTATTTTTAGGTCAAAAAGGGCCAATGTATAATCCACAAGGAAGGATAAGTAAGCATTTAAATCAGGATGTGATTACAGGCATCAGCATTGCCACAGAGCTGCGTAAAAACCCTTTGCAGTGTGAGCTTTTGACCCGGTGTTTGCAACTCCAAATCCCAGTAATCCCTTGAGTGAAATTTGCATCGCACTTCCCTAATTGTTAGCGACACCCTCCCGACTCTGCCTCTTCTGACGCTCCAGTGCAGTAAATGTTCAAGGTGAGTTACTGAAAATTTCAGGTCTATTTAAGAAAAGGGTGCCTCATGTAAACAGCCCAGTACGTCCCTGAAGTTTGTACAATGAGTTCTCGTCTGAAGAGTACACAGTCCATTATTATAGCTGAGGTCATCGGCAATATCTCTTTTTTCGCCCGGGGTTGTATGGCAGTGTTCATGAAGCTGGGGAAGTGTAGTTCCCTTTTCAGCTCATTTCAGACAGATATCAGACTTCAGGGTAGTTGCTTCTGTGGGAGCAGCTGGCAATCTTCACAGAGATCTAAAAGGTCAGTCAACTCTCCATCATCTCCAAAATCAGATAGATTCTCTGTACCTCTGAGCTGGAGAAACTCATTCTACGACACACGACTATTGTAGCTTGTTCTATTTTTGTATCACTCAGTCTTGAAAAGTAAAAAAAAAAAGAAAGAAAAGGGAGCACATTACCTCCAATTTTGCCTGGCTTCTGTCAGCTACAGGATTCATTTTAAAATGCATGTGTAAAGAATTAAATGATCTCGCCCCCTCATACATTGTAGAACTAAGATCATCCAATCAAAGACAATTCTGTGTCAAATTTTGTTATTTCAAGGCTGGCTAGCAGCAGATTCAGTTAAGAAAATAGATCAGGAGCAAGGCCATGAATAGGAGTTTAGTTTTTTTTTTTTTTTTTAGGAAATAATCTCAATTTAATACTAAGGCTGAGTAAAGAGGCTGTGGATAGTTCTGTATTGCCAGATGGAAGCAGAAAAAAACTATAATCGAGCTAAAACTTACTGTTGGCTTATTATTATGAAGACATGACTTTACAAGGGAACATTGGTAGCTCAACGAAACTATTTTTAGTGAGCTAATGAATCTGCTAGCTGTAGGATTACATGTAACTTCATCCTTATGCATCCTGCAAACAGCTGTGCGCCAGGCAGATGAAGTTCTTTATGACAGGAGGTGGCAGAAACACTCCCTCTTCTGTCCAAAGGGGTCGCCAGAATCAACAGTAAATGAAAGTTCATTGTTGCTGCTTTAAGTAGCCTCGTATGAATGACTAGAATTGGTTCATAAATCCAACAATTATTGTCTCACCAGATATTTTTTGCTTCTCGTGTTTGTCCACTTTCCTTCCGTGCTTCCAAAGTTAAGTTCATTATGAAATGCAGCAATATCACCCAAATAAATGTCATAAACCACATATTTTGTTATTATGTTTCCATTTCTCACTGTATTTTTCCCTTTTGCTTGTGCATTGTGTGCGCGTGTTTGCTTGAATACCAGCATGACTGTTTATTCGTACCTTTGGGGGGATATTTGTGAAAGATGAAGTTTCAATGTAATGGTAATAGTCTGTAAATGTTTTTTTTCTTTGCTCCGGGGGCATTAGGAAAAAGGAAGCAAGCTCAGAAGGTTACTATTATTATTATTTCTCAAATTACTAATGTTGCCAACAAGATGTTTTTTTCAATATGTTCCACTGACTATGTTCACCCGGGGACGTGCAGAGAGGCTGCTCCTCAATGATTACATTTAAAGTAAGGAATAGCAACTCATTTATTATTCAGACGTTGCCAATATCACCAAGTCAGTGTTTTCATCTTTATGATGAAGTAATCTTTATACATAACATAAACGCAGTTGTGATTTAGCCTTTATTCTTCCAATATCCGGCACCACATTTGAATCTACCGTGCAAAAAGACAATTTTTGAAGTATCCACATGACAAAGGTTGGATTCGTATCTCAGTATAATTACTGTGCATTTTTTAAATTAAATTCTCTTTTCATATCAACTCGCCTGCCCGTAAACCACATTGTGGATGAAAGAGAAAGACAGAAGAAAGAATCGAGACAAGAAATCAGAAGCTCACCTCAGAGAGAAATGTAATCTAAAAACGATGAAAAAACTTGAAGAGATGAGATCAAAGTGATTTTTTTTCTTTTTTTTGTTGTACATTAAACTTTTACGCATGCTGGTTTTTGTGATTCATTTTACAGTTGGGAAGTTAGCCTCCCTTGTGTGAGCTGACCAAAAAAAGCTAAATATCTTACCTTTCTCGGTGCCCTAATGTTTTCTTTTTTATTATAATAGGTATAGGAAGATTTATTTTAGCACTGCAGGGGGTGAACTCATTCAATTTCCCTGAAACAAAATCACCGGGTAATCTGTCAAGTGACAGCAATGTTTCAGAACATTCAGAGTCAGTAAATGTATATTGTTTCCACACTCACCTAATTGTCTGTGAGTAAGTGGGAGATGTGAACACACACACACATGCGCACTCCTTTTACCAGCTAGATTTTAGATTCAAGTTTCTTTCAAGTAAAGGCTGCCGGGGCTCTATTTACCATCAAGGTAGGCGGACTGTTATTAAAATTGAATGAATACATGACACAGTGTGTAGTTGTGCTTGTGTGAACATGCTGGTGTGTATTCAATGCGGATTGACTGTGTGTATGCAAGAGTACTGTAGATCTGAAGGTTTGTTTTTGTGTTGGGTGTGTGTGTGTGTGTGTGTGTGTGCGTTCTCTATCCTGAAAATAAAGTGGGTAAATTAAACCTGTTTTTTTCAGAGCCTGAAGCGTGTTGATTCTCTTCACTCTGAATGAGTGGGCCTGTCCTTAATTGAGCCTCCATGAAAAACCTCCTCTCACTGTGTGTGGAGATGCTCGTGGGCATCAGCCTGCACCGTGACCCAATGACTAAAGTATAATCCTGTGACTTTGAACCCCTTTCAAACTTTCTATCACCGCCAGTGTAAAACTATCTATAGAGTTGTGGTAATGTATGGGTCTTAAAAGGAGTATGCCTTCAAGGAAGACTCTTTGCATGCATACGTTGGACTTTTATCTCTTCTTTCAATGGTGAGATAAAACAGTTGCATGACACTTTCATCTCATAATACATCTATTTTTACCTCTGTCTCAGAAGAAAGGCAAGGAAAGAGCCCCGTATTCTTTCATACGTTCCACCTCGCACTTAAAACCTTTTCAGGTGTACTATAGGATGTTAAGTCATTTAATCTCTGCCATCAGGAGGAAGGTCTGATTTCCACTTCTGTAGAATACACTTTTTTCCCAGCTGTTTCCCAAAACCCAGACCCTCGGCTCAGATGAGATTTTGTTTTTAATGGTCTCATAAGTTATTCTAATGATATGTTTCCAACATTGGTGTATTCTAGGCACTCTGTGTGGACTGTAATAAGTTATATTATACATATTGAACTGTATTGTTCCGTTACTGTATTAACCGTTTAGTTAATTAATAGTTAAGTGTTAATATATTTATAACCAGTGTCGCCAAGACATAGTTTGTCTGCCAATTTGTCAATTGAAAATTGAAGTCATTGAATCTTGATCAGAGTTCTGTAGTAACCATGTTTGTCAGGTTTTACCAGTCTGAGTATTTTCAACTGGAATGGCAAATATGTGATTTGGTATTCATAATGAAGAATGAAGGAAAATGAAGACAGTGATAAGTATTTAAGTTATCGCACAGCTGAACATGCACCAGACAAGCATACAATTAGACAATATGGACATTAATATTTCCAATAATAAGCAAAGGCTTAACTGAATATTTACATTGGTTAAAAAATTCCCTTCCTTTTCTCATAATTTGTACCAAAATTAATAGTTTTTTTGAGCAAACTCAGTATCAGTAAATGATAAGCAAACTACAAATCTTTGAAGTTTAAAGGGATCCTTCTGAAAAATAATGTTATGCGCTTAGCAAAAAACATGTTGACTGATCCTGTCATTGGATTTTATTGGCCTTGACTTGACTTTAAAGCACAATATCATGGCAGTGGTTGATCTCCAGAGCTGTTTTCTATCGTGCTCGCTGCAGGAAGTGAGTAAAAACGTCCTTGTACTGCCATTTGTCATCATCATGTCTTTTAAGCACGCATGCGAACCAACTGCTGAAGCTAGCCGAAGGGACACCGCTTTAGCTAATGGCTGTGAACAAGACGGTTCCAGTTGGCTTTTCTCGCTCCTTCATCATCCGCATGCTTCTCATTTGTTTGGTGAATTCACTGGTTAAACGGCTCGTGTCGTGTCAGACGGCAGCTTCATGCTTGAGGGGAGGTTTCAGAAGAGAACATTTTCCATCTCCTCGGTGTAAAGCAGGCGGCATTGGGAGTCGTTTTCCTGCAAGGCCAAAGCCATTTTTAAAAGCATTAGGGGCACTGTCTGAAGCGAGGCATGCTATAGTTTGTAACATATGACTGGCTATCTTTCCGCTATCGAGCTCTCATGATATACCGTAGGTGTCAACATCCTTCATATGAGCGATTCTGTTCACCACACACATGTAAAAGCACACACAAGTTGTCAGACTTTGGCCCGAAATGAGGGACACACTCAGGTGGTCGATCTTGAAAGTGAAGTGCTAGGAATCTTCAGCACCACGAGCGGGACGTCTTTCACAGACTTGAAAGGATACACGGCTCGCACACGCTGGGATTCTCTCAGTTTCTCATTTATGTGCAAATACGCTGATGTTTCAACATTTCCACCCTAAATGATCAATAAAAGAGCCCGAGCCAGTTAGGTGTGATAAGAAGACTTCCATCTGGCGCTCACAAAAGGTGCCAGCTGAGAGCAGCCTGCTTCTCCAACATGAGATGCATTGTTGTGATAAAAGAGCCTCTTGAATACTGACTACACAGGCCCGACTGTGAGATGTTTTCTTTCAACTCCCTCTGAATGGTCTTCTGCCCACGCGTATATAGAGGCGCGATGGGACACGCTAAAACTCATCAGGGACATGTGCTTAAAATTATTGCCAGGAAACACACATGCTACTGATGAAACTGCTTTTCCGGGTTTTGTGTAACCAGCTGTCGCCATACTTGCAATATACAGCATCTCCGCAGGTTGAGTGAGATAACTCTTTATTCAAATAGCCACATTTAAAGCAAACTTCGGCTCGGCACTGTCTCGTCTGTGACAGCCGCTTGAAGGACCCACACCAGTTTTTTTTTCCTCTGCGCAGCTTTTATTTCAGCGTGTCCTCCCGTTCGCTCTCCTCCACTAAATGGGGAGAGGATTACAGCGGCATCACTCTAACCATGTCTCTACTGAAATCCATCTATCAACTCTCTCCCAGAGCGATATTTTTGTATTCCTCCCAAGTGTAAAGATCAAATATTTGGCATTATGCAGCAAAATGGATTCCAAGGTTCTTAGCCACATTCACAGTCCCTAGTAGAATTATTTTTTTTTAAAGCCAATTTTTTTTATATTTTTTTGCTGTTCAAAGGCATTTATTTATCATTTACAGAGGATGAGCTGATGGCAGTGATACTCCCCACATGCACACAGAAACACACAGAAACACACAAATAGATGTTTTCCAGGTTGGCACACTTACAACTACACTGGAACAGCTACAGTATGTACTGTAGAACACATTTTCATGTGACACGAATACCATCAACGACTGCTTTTTTTTTACTGAAATCAACTATTTTCTTCTCTCCCCTTTTCTCTTCTCTTTCCCTGTTCTACTTTTTGTCACTCCTCCATAGGTGTGAGTGGACAGGATTGGTGAGGTTTCTCCCCAGCATGCCACCGGCGCAGCAGCATCACAGGGCCACTGTGCTCACAACAGGCTGGCTCCTCGTTTTGGCTCTGTTTCTTGCTCTACAGGTAAAATGCTCTGATAAAAATACCCATTTCTTCCGAAGCAGAGCTGCCCAAGGCTTCTTTTTTTTTGTTCATATTCATTATTTATTTCCAATCTACTATTTTTGGCAGCCATGTTAATCACTTAAGTCCAGGCACAAATCCACTCAAGACTATTCTGGCTGGTTTGATGATCAAGGAGAAGTGATGATTTGAACTGTACCAGCGTCTTTTCTAAATGCTTTTAATATTTTATGTTGTTGGTTTCCTGTACATTAGGGGATCGAGGACACTTAGCCTGACTAAAATTATAATCTTAGCCAGCATCCTACGTAGCCAATTAAACTAACATTAGCATTGTTGTTTGTATCTTATGTTGTGCTAACTCTTCATGTCCCAGGCAATAAGTTTACCAGCTGTTGATGAGCCATGAATAGTTAAGAATGAAGAAACTGCATTGTTCTTGTTTTGCAGTATAGCTAGTTAGTCCTAATATTAAGGAGAGAAATGTAACTCTTATTTTGACCTGACATTCTGACACAAAAATTGCCCAAGTAAAGTATATGTGTGGGAAACACTGTTATTGATTTAGCCCAGGACAGCCTAAGACTGAGTTTTCCTGCGGGCAACTCATATGCTAAGGGCACATTGTCTGCGAACCCTGGCCTAAACTCGACTATCATCCAGGAACGGACTTCACATAGTGAGGAAACACCACACAGTGGATGTAGTTGCAAAAGTGGCCTTTTTCCCCCAGTGAAATGTACCCTCAGAGGCCAGTGTAGTTCATGAAGTGTTTCTTGGCCCTCAAAGTAATGCATGATAATGCTACTTCACTAATATTAATCAGACACGTTTAGATTTACAACTTATTTTAACATAATCCTTATACTTTAACTATTGTATAGGTTCTTTGCACTGCCTGACAAAAACAATCACAGTCTGAAAATACTGACATTCTTTGCAAATGGCCTCAGTTTTTAATGTAAAAATAGTTTTGCCTATGTTGCAGCCAGTGAGAAAAACCCTTCATATACAGTATATTAATCTTGTTTTGTGTCCCCCTGGTGTCTTTTCTTAGTCTGTGCTCCATCATTTTGTAAACACAAGACATAAAGGACAAAAACAGCTGGAAACCCCCTGTGTCCAAGCCACGTGCAGTGTTTTTTGTTTCATGTTGCCTCTCTCTTCAGGGTGCTACTCATGCTGCTCCATCAGGAGACAGCAAGTTGGTTCGTACCACCAGAGTGAAGAGACAGACCCCAGGGGGGGATCAGACCCCCTCTGCTTCCTCAGCCAACCAGACCCTGCGGGAGCAACCTGTGGTCTTTAACCACGTCTACAACATCAACGTACCCTTAGAGTCTCTGTGCTCTGTTGACCTGGACGCCTCCACACCCCCTGGCCCAGATGATGGTGAGGTCTTCTGATCGATCGAGTGTTTGGGTTTGAACTCACTGCCATCTCATCTGCTGTCCTCAAAGGACCTTATGTTCGCATAGACACCCACAAACATGCTGTATTTTGAAGTTTTTAAGAGCTCTTCTTCTTGGTTAAAGGTCTTCGTGCTGAATTGGGGTCCAGCCCTTCTATGGAGGGTCCAATGGATCCCAATGGACCAACAGAATACACTGAGCAGACACTAGATGCTGACAGCCAGGTAGGTGTATTTTTATTTGTTTATTTAGTTTTAAAGCGTTTAAGGATAAAAAAAATTTAGGATGACATGAAGTGACTTTATGGTGACTTGAAGAACAACATCTGTTTCATTATAAACTGATGTTTATGGTGACACATTGTTTTATCCAGAATTAATTCAAGTGTTACATAAACAAAACCGAAAGTACTGTGGCTTCAGATCACTATAAAAATTCTTAATTAATGCCGGTAACAACAGAACATGGTCGTGAACAAGACTGAAATTATTAAAACTTCCATGAAAGATTGTCAAAGCACCACTGCAGCAGTTTTGGATCAGATGTCAGATTTCTCCAAGTCTTGAATCACAAAGCCAACACAAAGCCTACTTTTTGCATACATAATAAGACATTCATGGCAAACAATAATAATCCACTTGAGGTGAGGTTTATAATGCTGCAAGAGAGGATGTTTGAAAGGATATTTCTGTATTTTTACAGCCCTAAATTTAAAAGTCTTGATGTGGAAATGATTCATATTTACCAAAAGTTTTGTATTTGGTCCAGCAGATCCACTCAGCTGGCAGTCGTGACATGGCTGCAATGGCTCTTATGTAATCCTTGTTTGGGGCAACTCTATCTGTCAAAGCTAGTTCACTAAAAGTGCTTGTTTTTGCTACTGACAGGCAAAAGTTCATAAATATGGACATTTTTGGACACAAAAGTGGACATTTTTGTTAATCAGTAAGATCCGCTTTAAAATCGCACAAGGAGTTTATTTAGACAAACTGCCAACAAGAATTTATTTTACCAACTCATGGCTGAATATCAAACTGGTTTTGACAATTTAGATTTAGAACAACTGTAACTGCTCAGTAAACTTACAGAAAGGGTCTTACACTTGAACAAAAAGTCTAGTTCTGTAGGAATTGCTTCTGAAATGTTGTCAGACACTCGGCCTGTCAGTGTCAAAAACGGAACTGGTCCCAAAACTTTGGCGAGTATGAATCATTTACACACCAAAACATGTAATATAGGGCCCAGGTTTGAAAGATGCTGTAATAAGGTGCCGCTACTGTTTTGATTATTTTTATTAAACTATGAAAACTGACATGGCCTCACTTGCCCCTGCCACTTTCGAAGCCTAAATGGCTGACGGTAAGTGTTTGACACCAGAAAGATAGATTTTGCATCACGTATCACCTTAAATTGAAGAAAATGTGTATTGGTCCATAACTGAGGAATTAATGCTCTCTTATGAATTGATGCCCTTACCTACCAATATGCACTTCTTAACCTTACTTTCGTTCTTCTTCAGGTAACATTCACTCACCGTATCAACATCCCAAAAGCTGCATGTGGTTGTCCAACAACGACCTCAATCCAGCAGCTCGCCACGAGGGTGGAGATGCTGGAGAGAGAAGTTTCCCTGCTCAGAGCTCAGTGTGGGTCTGGATGCTGCGGGGAGAGCTCCGCCGTGGGTGAGTTGACAATGACAACACGTATATGGATAAAGCTGGAGGATGTTGTTTTGTTTAAATAAGCCATTTTGTGTTTGAAAAGATATAAAAACTGCAAGAGAAATGTTCGAATCATGCTGTCTCATACGTGACATGAAGAAAAAGAACAGCTACTACAAAAGGCAGAAAAAACTGTTTGTACAATGAAGGAAGAGCAGACAGGCGGCTGCAGAATATTGATGCTGCAGGGCAGCTCACAGTCTCGGTCTAAAAGGTGTGGAGAAACCTTTGCTACTGGGTAGAAATTTGTTGACTATTCAGGAGATGCTTCCATTATAATATGAGGGGACTGAAATGGAGTTATATGATATATTATGGGTAAAGGATCTGCTCCATTGACACCATCACAGCTTTCAAATATTTTCTGAAAACGCTCTATCTCTACGGTGAGAATATGATTATCTCCGGCAGTCATGATCTGAATCAGAATGAGGATGAAATGCTCAGCTGAGGACGAGGACGACGGATAGATGGAAAAAGCACACATTGAGACAGGTTTTGGTTGATGTCTTGACTGCCGTTTCTCCCATCAAGGCTGTCGATGCTTGCCGACTATGGTTGAAGGTTTTCCCATGATTTTTAAATTACTACCTATTGACAATTTAACACCATTTTCCTGGTATTCCAAGGACTACTAGCACTTATTACCAAAACAGAACAGTGAAACATTTGGGTATCTATTAACCCGTTTACACAGGCAGTCTATTCCTTAAATGTTTAGGAAACAGTTCTTACATGGGGTTATGTGTCAACAGGAGCAGGGATTGATATTTAGGAACTGGTCCACGAAACAAAACACTGCAGGTGAACATTTGATGCACATCTCTAATGTACATTTTAGGTTGATCTACTAACACTGTCACACGTTCTGTGAAACTTCTAGTTCATGTTAGGTGATGCCATTTGTAAACTTACCTTAGCTGCTGTTGCTCTGTTAGTGCAATGGAAAGAGGCACTGAGACGACGCTCCTGAGGACATGCATTATGTCACATCCTCTGGACCTTCGCTGTAAATTGTCCTTCACAACAATTCCACAGTCCAGCAGCTGAAACAAATTGCCCACAGGCTTGTAAAGGCAACAGAGGGAGATGAGGAAAGTCTAGTCCGCTCACATATGGGCAATAAAAAAAAAAGGGATTAATAAATGTAACACAAATTGTTACATAGAGCCCCTTTAATGTGGTATTAATTAGGTTTTAGAAAGGGCATCTGCTTTTCAGTACATAAGAGAGGCTCCAATACATGTACACACATTTTAAACATCCCAGCTTCTCTCTGATATTTTTCCTGGGGACCAGAACAAAATCATGGCAAGGCATCCTGAGAAATAAACTGCCAGGAATGCTATTACTGTGCTAATTTCTGCTACAGCGTATGAGGGCCATTGTAGGAAACAAACTAGACATTGTGGAGCTGGGGAGGAGGCGGGAGGGAAGTTTTAGTCTGTCATTTTCATATTAAATCGACGATTTTACGAGAAAAAAAATGGATATTCTCCAGGTTTAAAGTGGTATAATAATGAGAAAAAACTCAAAGATTCTTGGAGATCAAAGTAAAAAAATGTAATTAATTTTTCAGTGTTGGAACCAGTGATAGGGAGGTTTCTGTAAATGTCTTATGGATACTGAAAATAGAAAGTAATGTTAATAACTGAATTTGCCCTTTAGGTTTGATTTCATTGTAAACTTTTCATCTTAGAGTCAAGCAACATGTTGTCACATAATTCTGTATACCTTTCTCCCCAGGTCGTTTGGACTTTGTCCCGGGCTGCAGTGGCCACGGCAGCTTCAGCTTTGACCTCTGTGGCTGCATCTGCGAGGAAGGTTGGACCGGCAAAAACTGCTCCGAGCCTCGCTGCCCAGATGACTGTTCCGGCCAGGGGGTGTGCGTCGAAGGGGAGTGTGTGTGCGACCGTGACTTTGGGGGCGACAACTGTTCAGAGCCACGGTGCCCTTCAGACTGCTCGGGTCGCGGGTTGTGCATCGACGGGGAGTGCGTGTGCGAGGAGTCCTTCACCGGCGAAGACTGCATGGTCGGGAGGTGCCTCAACGACTGCTCGGACCAGGGGCTGTGCGTCAACGGGACGTGCCAGTGCCGGCCCGGATACGTGGGAGAGGACTGCTCGCTGGTCTACTGCGCTAACAACTGCAGCAAGAAGGGAGTCTGCAAGGATGGATTCTGTGTCTGCCAGGACGGCTTTGCTGGAGATGACTGCAACTCTGGTAGGCTGTTACTTTTTATCCTTCGTGTCAGTTTGATCCTCTTGGCTGTTGTCGAGTTCAAAAAGTAGCTTGTATGACATTTGCAGTTCAATTCCCAGAAGCAAAAAACTTTGGGAGAGTAAGTTGTCCTCCCTTAACACTCCTGTCAGTGTGACCAGGAGCAAGTAGCTCACAGTAGAAAAAAAAAACCCAGACTAAACAGATTTCAGAGTGACTCTATGTGACCCTCAGACAGTTCAGCTTGAACTCTCTGGGCAGGACCAGGGTTTCTTTTCAAAATTGGAGCTGCAACTTTAGATGAAGTGCCTCGACTGCTGAGATTGATTTACTGGTATGTGAGCACATTTCTTTGTTCATGAATCGTTGGCACCATGACTGAGGTTTTATTTGGGTGTCAAAAATTGAATGCACGCTTCAGATTACAGTCCAGTCTTTATATAAAGAGCATTTTGATGTGTCTTTATGTGGTTTATTTACACTGTGGGAGTAGTTCAAGTGATAAAAAACAGATTTATTCCACTTGAGAAATAACACCAACTAACAGAAAATCTAGATCTTACGCCGTAATCGATTCAGTACAGTGATGTTTGGAAGGGATTGTAAAATGAGGTGGGATGTTAATGTCTGAAACATTTGCGTAAACACCATCTGTCAAACGTATACAATTAATGCTAAATTCCCTTAAAACTGAAGGTATTCTATTTAAAATAACATAAAACTGTAAAAGAGCGGTACATTCTCATAAACCAGCAGTTGTTAAGCATTTCTGGATGAT
>OMLP01004420.1:6278-17722 GCA_900302685.1 Spondyliosoma cantharus | reverse complement strand
TGATATTCTGTATATATATATATATATATATATATGACTGGGACAATTGTGAGATCTGTCTTGGATTCCTTTTCTGAAAATTTAATTAGCTGACTAAACAGCTAATCCTTTCAGCACTGAATACAGTATGTAACAGAAACCTAAAGCTAATGGAAGGATAGCCGTTATTGGCATGTACCACGGAGGGCTGAGAGTTTGCAGACAGAACAGTGGCTACAGCAGGGGATTTCATTTATCAGCACACATTTAACAAGAATAAAGGATGTAATTAATTCAACCACCTTGTGTAGCCTTTAGATAGAAAGTGCACCTTTTTACCCATGATGCTTCACAGCTCACAGTTGCATATCTGATCCCTGCAGAGCTGGTAGAGATAAATCTGTTTTGTCGTATAGATTTATAAATGAAAAGCTTTGTCTCAGCCCCATGTTTTTGGTATATGCGCAGCCCTAAGACCCCCCCACATGCTTCCAGGTGGCGGGGCACGTAACTTGCCGGACAGCAGAAGGTATAACAGCATTCATTTGTCAAAAGTCACATCCATCCGCGGAGAGAGGTGTCACATTAGCTCCAGCTGAGACAGTTTCTGAGTCATGCTCGCCTTTGTCGAAGAGCCCGGCTCTCCACGCCAAAGTATCAGATCCTCCTCTGCCATTTGAGGCAGCTGTCAAGAAAGTGAAGGATGAGGACAGACAGAAGAGCGAGCAACAGAGACAGGGATGGCAAATCATATTACTAAAGCTGATTCCTCCTACCATTTAATATCTATACCAAGCGCGGGAGTCTGAATTACTTATTTCTTTGCAATTAGAGGCTAAAATAGCCAGCGCTTGTAGGGGATTGTTTGCTGAATACAAAACGAAGCAGTTCAATTACCAGAGACCTGTAGGGTGACAGGCTTAAGTGCTTCATGTTATCAAAAGCTGAAGAAAGCGGGATGTATTTTTGCTTCAATTAAGAAGGCCTATATTTTCCCACCACGTGCAATAATGGAGAATTGAAATGGGATGTTTGAGGCGTGCGGAAGGATACAGTGTATCTTCACATGAAAATATATGTCAGTGCACTGAGCAGAGATCAGCGTGTTGATCAGAGTGGCATTTCATCTCGACAGGAGAGGAATTCCACGATCACGTCCTGATGCAACAGTGGAAAAGTGGCGGTGACACTCTCTCGTTGATGAGTGCGGCATTGTCGACAACTGATATTCACATTTCTCACATAGCTGTGGATATCGATGCAGCTTTCACGCAGTGTCGGCTGCTTATTCATGACAACGTTGTTGCCTCTTTATTGCTCTATTCTGCTTTATTGCATCAACCAAGTTTGACTCGACGACACAGCTTTTTTACCGACGGCAAGTCAGTCAGTAGTAGAAATTTGTAAGCCTACTGTATAAAGCTGTTTTGTCAGGTATATCATTAGGCACATGTAAAGTTCAAATACATTTCTGCATTAAATGAATTAGAACTCTGTAATTTTATTCAAGGTAACAGTTCATTAAATCTGGTCGCCTTTTGCTACAACCTCCGGTGAATCTCATCAGATGATACATCAGTGAACGTGACTAAACATAATATAAATAAAACTTCAATGCAGTACCTGGTCTGTGAACATTTCTGCCTGAGCCACATGATGATTTGGGCGGCTGTGGCTCAGGAGGTAGATCGGGTCGTCAAGTAATCGGAAGGACCCCGGTTGGATGTCAAGGTATCCTTGACCGAGATACTGAACCCCAAGTTGCAAGGTTGGCGCCTTGTTCTGTAGAAATGGAAAATTGACATGATAGATTTTATCTCCCCTGCTACTTACACCTTTGTTTTGTTTTTCACTGAGAGCCCCCATGATGACAGAAATGACATGTTGTGGGTTTAACTATGATATTATAGGGCTTTGACAGACATTTGAGAACACCTCATCAAGCACAAGCCTAAACCTGTGTGCTATTCATAGCCTGCCTCAGCAGCTTCAGGACACATACTGTTATTGTAGTTGTGCCTGAAATTGTGTGTCAGTGTGCAGCAAAAGTCCTTCAATAACCAAAGCTATTCTCCTGCACTGAATAGAAATTGATTCTCTTTTTTCTTGTATGACAAAGCTTCTTTGACAGTATGTATTTTGGAGCCGCCTTTTTTGCCATCCAGAAGAGATTTGAATGCGAGTCTGATCTTTTGTGTGCTCCTCCTTTTTTGGATGCTTAAGCAGAGTGTAGAATAAGAAACCAAATTTGCATTTCAGCATAGAAAACCCACATTTTTTTTCCCGTTTTTTTTTTTTAAAGCATTACCTCAGTTAATTTGCTTTTCACCAATGATAACACAAAATAGCAATTAGGTGTGAACATAAGGCACATTCATACACCCAAAACACCCTAGTTGAAGTCTGGACTAGTGAGCGCCTCTCCTTTGCTGAGATAATTCATCCATCTGACAGGTGTGTCTCATCATGATGCTGAGTAAACAGCATGATTAGTGCACAGGTGTGGCTTGAGCTGGTCACAATGAAAGGCCTGTGCAGCTTTATCACACAACCCGATCCAACAGATGTCGCAAGTTTTGAGTTAACATGCAATTGGCATGCTGACTGCAGGAATGTTCACCAGAGCTGCTGCCCATGAATTGAATGAGGTAGTGGGGCCATCAATATCCGGTGTGACCACCATTTGCCTCATATGCCACACCTGTCAGGTGGATGGATTATTTTGGCATCTTGGAAAAGAGCTCACGAGCATGGATTTTAAGAGATTTTGCTCAAAGTTTTGGAAAAATAAGTCTTACACCTGTGAAAAATGGGATTTAAAACAAAAGTGTTTTGTTTATATTTTTGATTGTTAATGTCAACAAAAAAGGCAATATTTTATGCTGATACATCGTACCTGACAAGCAAAATAACCACAAAATTACTTAGACACAGCATACAAAAGAGCACATTAAACTTATATACCTTAAAACTTCAATAGTAAACACTTCATTGCCCATAGTCATCCTGTTTTTGTGCTGATATTTGATTCTTTTCACAAGCTGCATATTACTTGAATTCACTGTAGATACTGAAGATCAGTATTCTTTCATCCTGGTCCTCAGGGGACCCCTCTTTACATGTTTTACATGTTCCCCTGCCCCCACACACCTGATTCGAATAATCAGCTCGTCATCAAGCTCTGCTGAAGCCTGATAAACGCCCATCCCTTTGAATCAGTGTGCTGTGTCAGAGAAACATCTAAAACACACACGGGCAGCACTCCCAGAGGTCCAGGATTGACGAACACTGCTGTAGATTCCTCCTCTCATATGTTATTAAAAGCAGTGTTCTTGACTCCGCTGCCTCAGAACTGTAGCTTGCCATCTTTGTAACAAGCGATAATAGGCTTTGTAGGGCCGTGTAAGTTATCCAGCTAGACTCACTTGAACTTGCTGTGTGATACAGTCCCACAGTTGGTTTGTTGAAAGGATCTGTAAATTAAAACAAAATGCAATTCTTTACCTCAGTTCAAAGCAAGGAAAACCATCCTGAAGCATTGTGTGTTCGGGTTCAACAACAGCAAACTGAATCCTGGACCCCCTCATTTAATCGGAGAAACTGAAAACAGATCTTATTAGGTACAATTCCATAATATTGTGCATCTGACAAAAACTTTCAATTTAGTCACTTAAGCTAATGAACGAGAGAAATGCCATTACATGAGGTAGCCCGAAGGTAAGTTAGTCCTCAGATGATAAACTGACCTCCGTTGTCAGCTGGAGTTTTACCTTTTAAGGTTTTTAGTTTAGTGGGTAATGCTGTGTCTACCAATCAGAGCATACTGATTAGACCTAATGAGACTTAAAAGACTCCAGGCGAGATTGTTGAATAACCTTCAGCAAGTTGCCCTTTTGTAACAACCTTGGGAAAGATACATGACTCACCTTCAGCATTCCACACCAAAACGTTCAGCATTTCAATGAGTCTGCAAAAGATATAAACAGAGTGTTTGTATCATCCCGTTCATGTAAGTAAGTATTTTACAAAACTCATGTGTTCTCGTGTTGGCAGCATGCACACAGCTCCTTCATACCGTTAAGCTGTCTGTTATCCGAAGACCTTGTCAGGAGCTCAAGAGCAAAATGTGCTTCAACTGAAGTTAGAGTAAAACAGAAGAACAAGGACATGAAGTCAGAAACTGAAAACTGCTGCTGAAGTTGGACACTAGCCCAGTCGCAAAGGTCAGCGACTCTCCTGATACTCTGCAATTGAGAGATGTTGAGAAATTCAGGAGAGTAAACAATATTATTTGCATACAAATTAGCAGCTCGTTGGTGACCTTTAACATAGCAACAACAAGGTGAGAACTCAGTGCTTCTCTTTCTTTTGTAAAGTTCCAGATTCTGGCTCTGACTTTGTTAACTTTGCAGGGAAACCTTTCCCTAAGTGCCCACTTGAGAGTTCGCCGTTCACTTACTCTGGGAGTTTATGTCTTTACTTTTCAAGCGGCTTGTCTGTTCAGCCTCCTGCATGACCTCATTCAATCACTCTCCTTCTATCCCATGGATTATTGCTCCTTCGTTTCGGTTGTTATTTCCTTCATGTATGTCACAGGTCTAATTGGTGAAATTAATTTAGCTAAGTAAATGCTGCAGCAGTTGTCCCCAATACAGTTTCGAAATGAGCAAACTGTTGTACAGCATGTTCCCAATCTTTCGAGTGTGTGAGGAGGAATCTGCAACGGCTAACAGAGCGTCCGCAGGTTCCCCGAGGTGGACTCAGCGCTGTGCTATAAAGTCCCGTATCACAGGATGTAGAGATGATCAGGGGGTGAGAGGTTGTTTATCACACCAT
Source organism: Spondyliosoma cantharus (assembly GCA_900302685.1). Taxonomy (NCBI): domain Eukaryota; kingdom Metazoa; phylum Chordata; class Actinopteri; order Spariformes; family Sparidae; genus Spondyliosoma; species Spondyliosoma cantharus. The sequence continues at coordinate 12,907 of OMLP01004420.1, read as the reverse complement.
CACACTTGCTGCTCCTTTGCTCCTCTGTGACTCGCACTTCTTTTCTGTTTCATCCTTAGTCATTTACTCTGCAGAGGCGTATCTTGTCCAGTCCTTTTCTCTCCTGTTCTGTCTTTGAATCAGTCTCGTTGTTTCAAAAAAAAAAAAAAAAAAACTGTTTCTTTACCGTCTTCTCTTCCTTTGTCCTTCACCAGACTCCCCTCCTCCTCATCCTTGTTGTTTTTGGCAGGGGGAGCTATAAACACTCTTGTTTATGCCTCCACATTTGCATTCAGCACCACCATCTCAGGCTTATGGCTTGACTTTCTCCACTTCAGCCCGAATGAATGACAGCGCTTCTCTCTCTCATGTTAACACTCAGCCTGTTGTTGACACAAGCACTGGCTTCTTTTACTGGCTGGAATGCACCTACTCAGTGCAGTCTGGCCTGTTGACGTGTCTTGAAAGATACAGTTGCAGAGACTGTTTTTAGTCAGGGAGATAATGGCACAATGTTGTGTCCATTGGCATTATTTTTAAGCACTCTTGTTATGATAATTTTACCAGTTGCTCGACCTTCATTGACCCTGGATGGCAAAATCATGCAGTGAATGAAAGCAGGGCCCTGTGTTAGCAAGGTCATGTATTTTCGCTTTATATACTAAATATAAAATCTTGCTCCACATGTGGCAATTTATATGGATGTGTAGAGGTTTGATGGTGGTCTGATGTCTGTATCTGAAGCACCACATTGGAAATAATGTTGCCTATTAACAGGGTTGTGTTTACAAGTTTTTTTCAAGAGGAGTGTCCATTACAACACCCCCATCTTGTGTCATTCACAATGACTCTAAGCTCTCAGGTTACAAGTTAAGATGTGTTTGTTGACGTTTTCATAAGTGGGGTCATGGAGGTAAACTTTTCTTTGGTACAGAGTTTTTCTTCATAATTTTATTTGTCTGAGGAAAATGTTGATATTCCTAACAACTTTCTTTTCTCAGTAAGTATGTTTTTTTTTTGTCCTGCATTATGTCACCCACTTGGTAGCTTGCTAAAATATAAGCCTCAGTTAATCAATGGAGTGCCAAGCATATTGTGCCAGCTCACAAATCCATTTGAGTGCAAAAGTGTTTGACTTTATCGTGTTATTGTATATTTGACACTTGTTCTTTCCCTAGTGGAGAAAAAAGTAAATTTAACTGAAGTCTGCTTGACTCTGAGACACACATTGTAAGTTGTCTGGGAGTTATTTTTTAACCTCTTTTTGTGCCTTTAAATGTATGTAAAATTATTCTAAAATGCCATTCCCAGTCTCACCCAAAGTAAATGTACCATTTGGAGTACATGGATTGTTTTGGGCACTTTTGAAAGAAGAAGCTGCTGAAGTGCTTCTGGCATTAATCTATGTGCGCTTGAACACTAAATTATCTTGCATCCATTTTTTATTGCAAAAATAAGCCTACAGATGACCTGCATCTGCCCCTTTTAGCTGGCAAACACAACGGGTCAACATCATATAGTCTTACATTATCAAAGTTCAAATTAGATAACAATATGACAATATGTTTTTTCTAGGGAATTATTCTGGTGCCGGGACCCCTTGCTTGAGTGCAGAAACTTATTAGTTATTATCTTCCTTATTTACACCAACTTTGTGGATGTAAAAAAAGTCGAAAACAATTGCTTATGTGGAAAAACAGCCCATTCAGAAAGCAAAACGCATAAAAAATACATAAACTTGCATAATTTTTAAGTTTAGGGCTTTAACACTGATACATTGCTGGATGTGAAATCTCATTGGTTACCTGATGCATCAGTTATCCGGAGGGTGCCATGTAAGTCGCTCAGGGGAGAGGAGATGAGGAAAGAGTGGGTCACGTGTCTAGACATTCATTCATTGGCTGTTATAGGCTCTATGGTGCGTGATTCACAGGAGTTGTAGCTCGTACACCAGGGATACACAAGTTAGTCAACTGCTCTCTGAGACGCTGAATTTACGAATCGTGGGTGTGAAAATCTTACCTTACATATTAAAGCAAGCACAGCTTTGCTGTTTTCCCACTAAAGTAGGATATATCTCACAATATTGTGACACATACAGTATACTACCAAGTGGCTCTACAGGTGATAAAATGCTTACATTTTGTAATTATCATGGTGAGACCAAAAAATGCAAGTACAAAAACACAAAACTACAAAAAACTACAAAAAAATGAAGTAAATATTGCTATTGTTTAAACATTTTCAGTTTTTGTTTTTTTGTCTCAACAGTTGCACCAGTCATGAACCTGAGGGTACGAGGTGTGACTGATCGCACTATTGACCTGGAGTGGGAGGGCTCAGTAGTGCTGACAGATTTCTTAGTGACCTACACACCAAGCAGCGTTGGAGGTAAGAACAGAACTTTTTGAAGCAAGTAAGTTAGTAATAGAAGCTTCAGTTTATTCAAAATGTTTTAAAATAACACTCAGCTTCTTTAAAAAGAACAAAAAAAGGTGTATAATCAGTATCTTTTTACCTGTGTCCCTGTCAGGTGTTCAATTAGAGCTGAGGATTCCAGGGAACATCACCACCATCACTATCACGAACCTGGAGGCAGGCATAGAGTACAACATCAACGTGTTCGCTGTCATTAACAACAGTATCAGCGTCCCTGCCAGCATCACTGTTTCGACCTGTAAGTACAGTCAGCCCTCTGGGTTATTTTGACAAAATACCCTCACGGAAGACCTAGAAGATATTCCACTGAAGCCATGTTTGATCTAACAGAATATAAATGTAACACATTGTGCTGTACATGTATCCTCACATGGATACAGCCGTTCATGGGGATACACACTCACACTTTTTTTTTTTTTTTTATTAAATCCTGCCGTAGATGTTTCCCACTGTCAATGGAGTGAGAAAACCACCTGCTCTTGTTTCAACTTGTTGTGATTCCTGTCTGTAACACCTGTTCAATGTCACTTACACTCCAATACACATACACACACACACACGCACGCACGCACGCACGCACGCACGCACGCACGCACACACACACACACACTCACACAACAAAACAAATTTCAACAGCTTCTGATTGTGTACTTCCTGGTGGGTGTTAATGCCGGGTCATCAGACCTGACAGAGAAACACACCACTTGCTTCCATGCTTCATCAGAAATATGGAAACCCACCAAACCCTTTGATAGATAATAGCCTGTTTTTCTGTGGCAAACAGGATGTTATATCCACTCAACATCATCTGACTACGTACAGTGTGTTTCCATTAGTTCAGTATTGGCTGATAAAATGATCCCCCATTTCACAGATAAGTGAATTTAATTTCAGTGATTGCAGATTTCAGAGTAATAACGGCAATTTAGAACAGTTAAGCTTGACTGAACCATTTTTGCAGTGATTTCATGATTTGCTGGGTTGTCTTTGCTGAACTTAATTATGAAATATAGTATTTGATAAGGACACAGCTACTGTACTTCATTGAATATCCAAGCTGAAGAAAAAGGCTTTAGACTGGGTCTTAAGAAGTAAGCGTTACCATTTTAAATACTTTTCAACAAATATCAGATCAATCTTTTGATCAATAAAAAGTTTTGCTTTAGTGCAGCGTCCCTCAAGAAAAACGAGTTAAGACTGAGACAACAGGGCTGGAAAACAAATGTAAAACAAAACGGTTGAGCATTAGACACCTTCAGTATGAGATAGGCTGTAGTGTGATTTGATAAGTAGTGATTTATGGGCTGTGCAGGTCACTGAAGAACAATAATATGTCTCTGGCTATCTCTCCAGATCTCTCCAATCCGGACGGCTTAGTCTTCAAATCCATCACAGAGACGTCAGTGGAGGTCCAGTGGAGACCGTTCTACTATTCCTTCGATGGCTGGGAGATCAGCTTCATCCCCAAGGTAGAGTACAGCTCTGTGTGTCTGTGTGTCTGTGTGTGTGTGTGTGTGTGTGTGTGTGTGTGTGTGTGTGTGTGTGTGTGTGTGTGTGCATGCTGTCAGTCCCAGTGTGAGACTGCACTACAGCATGCTGAAAGACAAGTGCACTGTCTTTGCCTGTGAGAAGAACTTACTGGCCCACTCCTCCCCTCCACACATATACGCAGCTGCAGTTTTTTTCCCCCAGTTTGCTTGTTGACCGAACAAAATATCCTTGATTGAAAAGAATTATTTTCAAATCTCGCCAATGCCAACCTCTAAACGACTTTGAATATCTGTGCGGAAACGGGAAGGAAAATAACTTGATGGATTTAGGTTTTCGTGGGGTTTGCTTGACTCAAAGCCCATACCAAATTAGACAAGCGGATTGTCTTAAGCTTATTGGCTATTAGATGGATGAGCCATTAAACCCTTTTTCAGAATAACCCTTTATAACACCGTAGCAAGGCCAGGTTCAAAGCCAGAAAGCAAAAAAAAAAACATTTCTTTCTAATTCGTGCTGTAAACTCAGGTACTCTCTGCACTCTAATCTCATGCCCTCTCACAGTAATTGGTTTTCTCCTTTAAGGTGTTCTCATGGGGCGAAGTCCTTTGGTGCGGTCTGACTTCAAGCATAAAATTTAATGTCAGATGCTTTTTTTGCGTTTATTTCAATCCCTTTTGAGGATAGCACATTTCTGAATGGAACAAGCACCGGGCTTCCTAATTTCATTTTATTGCTTTTAGCCCTCCCCCCCTCACTCTTTCTATCCAATCTTCGATGTCACCCTGCAGTGTCTCTTCTTCTAGCATTTTCCACCCCCACCCTTTCCCTCTAATCTCTATTTTTTTTTACTTTCCTTCCATCACCTCTTGGTGGAGATCTTTTCATCTCAACCCCGGAGGTACCCTCCATGCCTTTCTTTCTCTCCCTTCCCTTTCTGTATGTGCTCTTCCTTCTATCATTCTTCACTTTTCCCTCCTTCACTCCAGCCGCAGGGGAAATCATATTATGAGTTGGCAGTCCCGCCCCCCCATGGATTTAATCCAGCAATGAGGATTGTGAATTTTGACAATCTCGTAATGGAGGTAGGCATGAAAGCTTTTGCCTTTGTGAACAAATACAGAACTCGCTACTCTGTAAAAAGCAAACAGAGAGCGGCAGAGAGGGGAGCGTGAGCTTTCGAGATCCGACGTTAACACTGTTAGAAACAGCTACAATATACAGTATATCTGACATTCCAATAAAGTATCATGCTGCCGGTGGTTTTGATAGCACAAACCTACCACACCATCTAATACGTTATATCACAAGCTTTTTGCAATACATCGGTAAATCTGAAGAGCAATCAGGCAATCAATACTGCTGTCAGTGGAACTCTACTAGCATCATATTACTCATTTTGTATTAGTATATATGTATATATAATTTATGTGACATCTTCAAAAAAGGAACCCAGAGTTTCTATTTCCTGGAGGCAACATTAGCTTGAAGGTTGGACATACTGCTGTGGCTTTCTTTTAAAATTAAATTCACACACTCAGAAAAACACACAAGGCCATGCATAACGATTAGGGTTTCCCTGAAGTATCTCCACATTGGGATTCATGTTGTGTAGTCAACAAATGGTCAAAGGTCGGGGCACATGATGAGGCTGCAGCTATGGGACTGTTAAAACTGAAACCGTGCCAGGCAAATTCCACAAGCAGCCAGAAATCCATCTTTTCTCACTAATGAGAGAAACTGCCTCTCATTGAAGAAAACAGGTAGGTCGGTTAAATAAGGTGAGAAGCAACCCCTCACACTCCAAGCAGCTTGCTATACATGTACATTATGTATTAGGTTCGACAAAGGTAAACCCAAATTACAAAACACTACATGCTCACCCACCTCTAGTGGTCTCTGCCATCTTTTATTTGCTTATTTAAGATGTCTGGTGCCTGCCCAGTACCATGCAAGTGAATGGATTTACACTTTTGGTGCACACAGCATTGAAAATAACATGAAACAAATAAACAAACAAAACAACAATGTTTTTTTCCCCCCTGTCACTCTTGATAATCCCCAGAACTACTTCTCTTTCAAATGTGTTGAATGTCAATAGTTTTTAAGATTAAGGATCCCATTATTGCATATTTAATTATTTTATGAAGGAGAGGGCATGACAACATCTCAGTTAAAAACAAACCATATAAAGTTATGATATTTTTTCTTTCTAATTTCTATTCCAATTTTCTTCTTTTCCAATAATTCCATTGACTATCTGATTAGTACCCTAGTGTTTTTCTCTTCCTTCGCTGTTTTGGAAATGTGCTTATAATAATATATGCAAAGAATGGGTGCAATTATTATCCGTGTGTGTGTGTGTGTGTGTGTGTGTGTGTGTGTGTGTGTGTGTGTGTGTGTGTGTGTGTGTAATTTGGTTTCAGTACATGGTGGATTTGAAAAGTTTGGGCTTTCTACTTTGGGCAACATTTAAGTATTTTTTTTTTTTCGGAGTGATGCTATTAAATATATTAATATTTGCTGCTATACTTTTCAAGTATAAAATGATTATATTTCTTATATTGCTTTCTATGAATAATAAATGGATTACTAAAACCCGTTATTGAACATAAAATATATGCTGTCTTACCTGAAACACTAAATTACCCACTTTCAGTAACCAAGAAGAAAGAATGGGCAATAAAACTGTCTAACATTCTTTTCACCTCAACAAAATTAAA
>OMLP01004412.1:14346-28639 GCA_900302685.1 Spondyliosoma cantharus | reverse complement strand
ATCACTAATACGACTCCCGCTGGAGTCCTATGCTCGGTCGTCTCGCTTCCATCAGTTCTCCTCTCCTTTCTTTTCTTAATGGTGGAGCGAATAAAGCCCCACTACTGTACGGCTGGAGACAAACCTTCGCCTTTTGCCGGCACGTCGGATAGCTTTTCCTCCTCCTCCATCAGGCCGGTGACTCGCAAGCTCTGACAGCACTCTCCAGTTGACCTGCTTTTCCATGAAACACCAAGCTGCTCTCTTCTCAGTTGTAATCAGATCTCCCTGCTAGGCAGGCATGCCGGCAGCAGGCAAGAAGAGGAGTATTGTTTGTGGTGGTTTATCACCTTTATCCTCCTCCTGTGTCAGCCCAGCAGAGGTGACATGAGAGCGGAGTACTTTTCTGGTGTTAATGTGACCTAGGGTGACTAAAAAGGAGCTCAGTGACAGCCGCTGATAAGAGCTGTCACCAGTATGGCTCACTCAGCAGCCGTGCTATAGAAATATGGTATGGCCATTTTTCTTTGAACTTTGTTGGGAATGATATCCTAGATTGCACATATGGAAGTCTCTGGAATTTGCATGAACAAAAAGCACCGTAAATAGCGACGGCATTGCCAGAATTGCAGCGAAAGTATGCTGTGTAGTCCATGAACACGGAAGGGTCAGAGGTCACAGCATGCTAAGTCGCACTCTCCTCTGCTCCATGGAGAGCGTCTGTGGCATCTAGGGACCCCGGCGGGGGAACAAAGAATGAAAAATGAGAGGTGCATGGAATTTTGATGAGACGAGGGAGCAGGCAGCGTTATAACAAAGATCGTCGCAACATGCGCTCCGTCGCTTGATTAGAAAAGGGAGAGAAGTGTGTGAGGCGTTTGATTACATGTCCCAGCAGAGGCCATTAGGGGCTCTACTTGTAGGATGGCATCATTTACACTCATCTGATCTGGAGTCTTGCGCTGATGAACAAACAAAGATGTGTGTGAATCCTCCTGAGCACTAGGGGGTGCTCTTCAAGAGAGACAAGCAGATATGAATATCCAAGTTTTTGAAGTCGTCTTCTAACTTCACCGTCCCCCGCTTGTGATCAGCGCTGGTTCCATGTCACCATAAAGCAGCGGAATGTAACGGAGGATGTTTGAATCTCCCAGAGGAACCTGCGCAGGCCTCGGAGAAAACTAACGCTCAAGGATAGCCGCGTTAGGCCCTCCTCACCCCAAGTAAGATGCATGAAAGGAATTTTAACATCATAAATAACAAAGAAAAACAGCCTTGCCAGAACGGTCTGCTTAAGATTGATTTTTATGCACATGCATTCATTTGAAATAAAAGAAATGCTGTTTCAGTGCTAATTACAAAGATGAAAGGAAGTTGAATGTGCAAGGCAATGAACTTTGTTTAAAGGCGCAGCACATGGCTTATTCAGGGACATGGTGCTTGAATAAAATCCAGCCCCATTTATGGACTCTAGAGTAGTGTTTGTAATTGAAACTGTATTTACACAGTTGGTACAAAGAGAAAAAAGATGCGCTCCTTTGCACGCGAGTCAGGCAGCAGAGCCAACTAAACAATGTGTGTACTAGACAATGAGTGTGTGCGTGTTTCCCAGCCGGAGCAAAGGGGTTAACTGGCTGTGGAGAGATCCTTGACCTATCTGAGATGAGCTCCCCGCCCCTCCAGCAATGTGGAATATCTGATTGCTGATTATGAGTTTATTCCCCATCGTGCTGAGCCTTTTGCATGTCAGGATCCATTCCTCCCCAGCTGAACTGATTAAGGAGCTGGAGATGATGCTACAGCTCTCAGCGATTGCTGAAAGACTCTCAGAGAGCCTGGTAATCTGGAGTGCAGCTGGCAATCATCCACCGCTGACTTTTTTTGTAGGCTTTTGGGGTTGTTTTGTTGTTTTCAAGTGGGTTCTTTGGCATATTGTTGTCTTTGTTCCCCTGGGCCTCTTGTTTCTGGATGAGAGCTTTCCTAGTGCTGAGCGCAGGTCCTTGTCAACCTGGCTGCTCAGCTCAGCTCAGCCTGGTCCAGCCTCGGCAACAGCAGCATCAGCAAAGACCCTCGCTCAAAGTCTCAGGATGTGCTTATGATCACCTTCTTACAGGAGCCTAATTTGGGCAAAAAAAAAAAAAAGGATCTTCATCCAAGATCTAATAAAGCTCTCTCTTTGTTCATTTTCACAGCTCCCAGAATCCAATGCACGGGACAAAGACATCAGATAAATTGAAAGAAATAGCTCCCCAGAAAACGTGTCCCCGTGTAAACTTTCAAGGGTTTACGTGGCGTTCAGTGGATTTCTGTTGCAAGGAAACAAATGGCTTTCTAGCAAAGAAGACTGGCACGGCTGCTTTATTTGCTTGCAGGGATCTGTCGCTTAGTTACAAATCAGCAGCTGTCGTCTCTAAGTTTTGTTTTTGTCAATAGTTGCAGGGGAGAGGAAGACAGTCGTGTTCCTACCGCGCTGATGGCTGTTTTAATGCCTTTAATGTGTAACTTGGGGCAACAGAGGAGGAATCTGCCCAAACAGAGCATTCTCAATTACTATCAAAGCTGTACAGCCCACTGCTAATGTCGTCCTACTGTCAAACACATCACCCACAGTTTTACAGCTTACTGCTCGAATGCTTAAATGTTTTGTTAGCCAGCGAAACTACAATCAATACACTGCATATCGTCCGGTTAGGACTAAAATATCACCAGCAGCATTATGTGGTTGTACACAGGCTCAGTGACAGATACACACAGTCTAATAAACTGTGGAAGAAAGCTGCCATTCGCTCCTGTGCGTTTGTATTTGAAGCATCGTACGTATGGCGTGTTACTGTTCTTGGATCTTGCAGTCGAGCTGATGGAGCTCCAAATGTGACACCATCAGTCCCAGTAAACAAATGGCTATTGTCTCGGCCCTGCTTCCTTGTGTAAATGAAATGTTTTTTTGTTTTTTGTTTTTTATTACGGTGCTACGCTTCTGTGATGAAAGACACCAAACATGCACCACACGAGAGTTGAAAAAAACCACAGCGTCTGAGAAGTGATGCGTGGGAAGCTCCTCCCAGACTGTGTGCGTTTCTTGGAGGGGGTGTCATTTGTTTTTTTTATGAAGCAGGAAACATGCATATGAGACTCAATTATTTCATTTCAAATACTTATTCCATGCTGCAGTTATACATCATCATGTTAATAATTTTTAAGAGAATGAATTGCTGCCACGGGTCAAATCTAAAGCTCGCGATTGCGTTTTCAGTGGCCTGTCTTTGTTGCATAAAACACAGACGGATTCCAACTCTGTACATTTCCTCTCTACTGTATCAGCCTCCTTGTTCGGGGCTCATAATAGCTGTCACTGTGGTTAAACTAAAGGCAAGAGGGCGAACAATCAAAGGCACGATGGGAGATGGATAAAAGCAGCTTTTCCTCAAATTGAGGATGATCAGAGCGAAATTGCTGTACGTTTGACATACCTTGCCCACTTGAGCGGGTAAGGATGTTGTTGTTTTTTTGTTTTTTTTTATCTTTTGACACATGATTACACCGGGCCTCTCTGCTTTGATCTCAGCAAGGATTTTTTTTTTCTTTCTCTTGATGTGGGATTATTATAATTTATACATAAGGGATTTTTTTTTTCTTTTTTTTTTTTTCTTGAGCCTCAGCAAATTTTAGTAAACATAGTATACACATAGTAGATTAACATTGTATTCATTTACACATTCTCATTAGCGAGCCCTAAGGTAATTAATCAGAGACTGCGGTATATGAGGAGATAGACACCGTTCAAATAATTTATTCCTTTCTACTCTTACCGAGCGTGAGAAAAAGTGTCTGATCAATTCCTCCCTTAGATGTAGCTCTTTGAAGAGACATGCGGTGTCTTATGAGCGCACCACCACAGTATTTTTTTCTCTAAGAAACAGACGGCTGTGGACCTTTGCGTCTATACTGTACAAACATTGCAGGATGTTGTTGCCTCATCCTAATAGCCCACAATTTTCTCTCAATATAGGAACGCTGTCCCCCCCAATTAAACCCATACAGTTGTAAAACGTTCACTTTGCTATCTTATGTTGCAGCACTGCAGCTTCTTTTCAGAGGTTGTGGTTTATGCTTGGTGTTCACAGAAAATAACCTCGAGAATTAACACTTAAAATACAGAAGGCCAGATGCTAAGATTTGTGTGCCTTTTCTTTTGCCTCAAGAAATTAAGATTATTTTCCAGGCACCTGATCAAACACATTTTTGTATTTTACTGTATGTACAGTACATGCATGCAATCCAGAAAATGACAGCAATACACGTCTACAACATGCTAAATTTCAAATAACTAGTATTAAATGCACCGTTAAAAACACAAAAACGTTATCTAGTAATGCTAGCTGACGTAATGACTTTGTGAAGAAATGCAGTATTTTTGCCCTCTTATTAAATGCTACCACGCAAGGTGCTCGCCTGACCATCAGCAGCAATTTGAGGTTCCGCGACAGGAAGAGATGGGGATTGAGCTGCCAACCCCTGTTATTAATAGACAATCAGTGACAGTTTCGCTACACACCAGCAACAAGGTGAAAAATCCGATATCGATATGTTGGCCGATATACAAACATTGTACTTGTTGTAACTGAGGAATGACATCAGTGCATCTTTATCTGCAAGTTAATCTCTAAGAAAAAAAAAAAGCTTTCATATCGGTGCGTATCGGACAACATACATGCTACATCTGTGATAATATCTGCAGACCGTCATATCGGTCATGTTGGTTTTCTCTAATGTAAAAACAATGGCTCAATCTGCTGCATAACAATTCTGCCAAGGACTATGTGTAGATGGCTTGATTACTAGCTAATTGCAACCATTATGAATTAATTTTGTGACTACATAAATGTGCCTTGAGGGCAGCGTCAGCCGCTGAGTCGATAATTGGTAGCTGCCCTGTAAATCAGGTGCTAACTGTGCGCATTTGCACAAAGCACAAATTGTATGAAGGTATGAAACGTATTACTAACATCTTTGTGTTGTAGATACGGTTATTTTGTCGTATCATGTAATTGGTAGTGGTACAGAACTGTAAATCCAAACGGACGATTCAAATGGTGCTATTTTTCGTATTTTTCGTATTCTTCGTCGCTTCCATAATGTTTTTTTATTTTTATTTTTTGTCCGTTCTATCACATTAAAGGTAAAAGCAGGGGTGGTGGAGGCATCCGAGAGATTGTTCAGTTTGTATTGTAAACTAAACGTTATCCATAGGCGACAGATATTATATGGCTGCTACTGATGTGTGTTTGTGGGATAGATTTGATGTCACAATAGTACGTCCCTTGAACAACCACAAAAGCCTCCAATGATGACAGGTTTATTTTTAAAACTACAGGGAAGGCTTTCTGCAGATTAATCCCAGTGTATGGTTCCCATTGTGAAAGAAACAAATTGGGCTTCACGGAATTAGTGTGTTTGCTGCATGAATCTCAAATCTATTCCTGACACATACAGTCGTGTTTAATGTGATTGGATGCTCTCGCGTTCGCCTTTGAGCGGAAGCGGAAGCGAACTTTCCCAACCGGATTAGAGCTCGAGGTGCGGTAATGATGGCTCGGTGTTTCTCTCTCCGTTGACCCAGGTGTGTTGTCTAAATACAATATGGATGTGCAGGGCTGCCTGTGTACTCCAGTGCTGGGAGACTATTTGCTGAAGGTCATTTGGGATCATAGCGTGCCATTAATAATTCCTGAAAGCATCCAACATCTCCATCTGTTCTCCTGCATCCATCGCTCCACTTCAAAGACAAAGGCAGCATCTGCAGGTAAGCATTAAACCTGCCCCCGGGCTAAGATGTTGGAGGTGGGATTCTTTGTTGAGAGAACATATCTCTGGTCATCAGGTCATGCTGCTCATATATTAGCCAATTAATGTTTGTATGTTTGCTCGCACAGCTTGAACCTTTGAACGCGCAAGTACACAAAGACTTACAGACGCACACTTACCGAGTGTGTTTTCTTTCAGCTTTCACTGGCTGAATCCAGCGTGGCACAGTCATTCCACACATACCCTTGCAGGCTACCGGCCTCTCTACAGGGATGCAATTACCACCCTCCATCGAGTCTAGCCGGTCAGCTTGACAAGGTGTTACCGGAGGAATTATCAAAGCTGATTTTAAACGAAGCATTTAATTACGTGCATTGTGTGTGTGTGTGTGTGTTTGTGTGTAGCTGACCAAAATTCACCTGTTCGCCGGGCATACAGCGCAGTAAAAATCTAAACAGGTCTCAATGACAGACCCACTTCAGACGCGCCGGAGTCCTGCAGGGAGTAAATGGATGTTTGGCAGTGGCATGTGCTGCCCGGGCCTGGTGGGCGCAGTGGGCGAGGAGGCAAGTGCCTGGCTGAGTGAAAGATGGCAGCGTGCAAGGAGAGTGTGTGCACACAGCTGAGGCTGTGACAGAAAACAGTGAGAGTTCTGCTCCTGCTGCTTCATCTTCCCCCTGCCAATGATAGATCTCCGTTTTAATTTGGTTAATAGCACGAGTCCAGCACTCACAATGGAGTCGGGACAGCATACGACAGCCATCCTACCAGCTTTTTCCACTTTGCATGTTTGGTTTATTTTGGAAAAATAGGAATGGAAAGCTTGTATGAAGATATTTGATAATTTACTGTAACATGGAGAGTACAGCGCATCATTCCATGAAGCTTCCAATTATTCCTCCTTCACCCCTCACATGTGGGCTGCTGATAAAGCACCTGTGCCCATGAGTAACTCCACCATCTTTCAGCCGTGGGCTCTCGTACTGTACTGTAGGGCTGACCAGTGAGTCTACTCAAATCACCATCAGCTCCAAACTGCTTAGCCTGGCCAATTTGAATTTCACATCTCTGCTGACTCATAACCCTGTCAGGACCTCTCTTCTTTATCATGTCTGTGCCTCCGGTGGACTCTCATCACAAGCAATAGGAATTAATTATTCAGATTAGAAAGCGAGCCACAATTACTGTGATTTTTGTCAAAGGCTTTGTTTTAGCTTAATGTTTATATCTGATCGGGACCTCGCTGCACGGCCAAGATTGCCTTTTGAAAGCAATTATTTTGCTGTATTTATTCATTCATGACATTTCGGCGGAAGTTAATGGCTGTGTCAGAACAGGCGGGAAAGCGAGCAGGAAATGATTTTGGCTAATGACGCACTTTCCGAGCAGTCAGGTAAGAGCGAGTGCGCCGGCCGCTGCCCTGGACAGCGGCTCAGATCAACATGATAAAGAGGGACTGATTGAGCGGCGTACATCCACAGGAAGCTGAGCGTTGGGGTTCAAGGTTATCTGGACAAATCAGACTCCTGTTTCCATTCATCCCCTCCTCACCCACCAGCCAGCCCTTCCTGGGCAAACCAGCAAATTAGCAATTCTGATGTCTGCAAGCAGGTCTGGCAAGGGAATGCCTGTGAATCCTAATGCCATGATTAAACTTTCATATCCGTCCGGGGGAAGTGCTGCATATACAAAATAAGCAATCTCTTTTTATTTTTCAGCACTTTAAGTAAGGCTGTTGAGATGGGCAAACATAAACCCTTCAACAGGGTTAAATGGACCAGGCCAAGTGGTGGGCGGGGGGATGATCCTTTACACAAATCACTCAAGTCTTTGTCTCTCTTCGGTGAATATAATTAGTATCGATATACTTAATGTAACTGTATGTGATTTGACATGTCACAGCAGCCATTTGCATTGCAACCATTATTCCACTGCGCCTGTGCGTCTGTAAACAAGCCCAACCCGCAGTCCTCAACATTGTAAATGCTACTACTTGATGTGGATTAACATATTAAATGGTAATGTTTATGGAAATGGAATACCCAGGCAATGTTACGTACCTTTGGCCGGCCATGCTGAGTGGTCGGGAGAGAACGTAAGGGACAGGGAGCCTCAGTCCAAATAGCAAGCCGGGCCTGGATGTGGCCATTATGTAAGATGGTCTTATCAGGCTCTACCTCCTGCTGAGCCAAAGCCTAGCATCCCTTGCTCCCCCTTCCCGGTGCTCCCAAAACATGGGCCTTCATTAGCAGGGCTAAATATCCCCGTTCTCTGCAATCTCTATCATTTCTTGCCTTGAGGCAATCCGATAATTACCTGTTCTCATTTCCCCTCCTTCTGGCCAGCAGGGAAGTGTTCTGACTTGCATTAGTTTGCATGAAATATTATCAGAATATTGCACATTTCTCCATCCTGCAGCCTCTGACACAAGAAATATGGAGTCACAGGGGCTGTGATTGACAGGTGTCTGTCTTTCATGTTCCTCTGAGAATAGCTGCTTTGTTCTGGAGTTACAGCAAGAATTCTGATAGAAGGAGGAATGAGTGCGTAATGTGTATAAAGGCTTTGTTGCTTTGTTTAACCCCCGTCTGCCATTATTTCTGGGCAGTATTGTTATGCGTTACGTCGCTTTTTGTCACCTACAGTGTAGGTGAAAAAAGAACTCAGAGAATTTCTGAATTTAAACTCATCAGTGAGTTTTCCCCATGGATAACTAGGCGTTTAAGTAGAGTAGCATCTTCCTCTCTGTGAATCCTGTGTGTGCTCTGGGAGAGAAACCGATGAGTACACAGCATACAATACCTGGGAGGGGAAGGCATCTTGAGTGGCCATGGTCGTGGTCAGCGTTATGGTCAGAAATTCCATCCAGCTGCAAATATTCTGTCTCACATTATTCATTCCTATCTGTAATAACGTCCAGCGGCTCTGGATCAGGAGATGGATAAGCTTTACGACTGAAGGCGAGAAGCTCCCCTCGGCCTAACCGCTGCAGTCGGTATAAATCACATGTTATCCCCCTAATAAGATGAAAATTACGTCAGATCTCGATATGATGCAGTACGTTCACATTTTCTTGTTATAAATGTCTGCTGCTGAAAAGCCCACATGCCTACTTCAGATATTGCTGTTTTTAGAAGGTAATGTCATGCATGGTATTTGCCAAAATGCATCTCTGTTGTACGGCAACGAAACCACAAGCACAAGACTTTTTGCCAGCAAGATTGATTGTAGCCAATTTAAGAAATGTCTTTAAATGTCATTCGGCAATGCGCATTGAAATTTTAAAGGAACTTGTGTATTAAGCAGAGGATTCGACTGATATGGGCTTGTTGTTGATGCATGAGCTTAAGCCCATTCAGTGTCTCGCCTTGCTGTGGGAAGCAGTGATGATTTTGGACTTTGTGACGGTCACTTTAATCTCTAATGAAGGCTCGTCCCTGGCTCTGCTCAGCCCTCTGATAGCGGAGCAGTCGTAAACAGGCCTGTCAGGGGGATTGCAGCGCTAGCAGTGCAAATGGCAAAGAAAACCCCAGGGACAGAGCCATGCTAGCATTATGGTCTAATTCAGATATAGCTCGGAAAAAGACATGAGAAAAAAAGCTTCTACTCTGCCTTGCTAGCTCGTGTGTGGCTGAATCACAGAATACCTTTGAACTCACTTTTCCCTCTTTAATATACCCACATTCATCCGAGTATGTGAGCCACATTCCTGCGCAGTGAGTTGGTCAACATATCCCTCATAATAACTCAAATACCACACAGTTTATTTCGGCTGCAAATAAACACTCTTCTTTTAAGATTGCATCACAAATTGACCATAAAATTTGTGTTTCTAAATTCAGTCACGCCGTGTTATAGCATATGCTCCTTTTAGTTTTACCACATTACCATACAGATGAAGACAATTTCATGTTTAACATTTAGTTGGAGATGTAAATGTGTGCTCAAATGATTCTGTGAAACTGATTACTGGTTGCTCTGTGTTCTGACACATCCTGTGCTCATGCAGCATGTGCGACAGCTGGTTAGTAATTAGAATAATCTTCTCCCTGGTAGTGATTTAGCTTTCATGACTGCAGCTTACCTCAAATTGAAAATAAATTTATAGATAAATGCCTTTGCTGTTCCAGCAAATTATACCGCTGTAACTCAAAGGAGCCAAGTTGTTTATTTTGGTAGTAAAAGAGCAATCAGAGAAAACAAACAAAGCGCTTTATGAGTGCTGTCAGATTAATAATGATGCTACCCAGCGGTGATGATACAAACGATTATTTTGCAGCACACTCTACCCCACCTCATCATGGTAATTATAGATACTATATCATTATTATATCAAGTATTCACTACAGATTATCAAGATAATTGAAGCTTGCTCCAGGATTGCCAGGTTCACCGTGCTGCCAATAAACTGGGAATTAATCTGTGCAGGAGAGAGACACACACATTTTGTTATCCACGGCAAACCAGCACCGGATCGGTCTGGTGTGTTTTCATGTTCACTCTGCATTTTTTTCTTAAGTGAGCACAGATATACACACAAGGATACACACAAGCACACACACAAACATCAGTTGACAGAGTTAAGATGAGGCTATACATGTGATACATTGTTTTTCTCCCAGCTTCTGTTCTGGTGTATCTGGGCAAATCCCGTGGTGATGAGGCGTAGAATCTGTCATGGAGAAGGCATAAGCCTTTCATATGCATAGTAGAGATAAGAGGCAGCCATTTTATCAGGCGAGCTGTCGCTCCAACATGCTTGCGTGTTCTCTGTCCCCGGGAGCGCCTCCAGAAACATGTCCCTTTAATGACACGGCCTGCTCTCGCCAAGAGGACGCCCAGTTTGTTCCGAGCGCTAACCTGACAATTATGCCAATTACACCAGGCAGCAATGTTGACAAACACACCAGGAGAATTGTTGCAGTTGATTGGTAGCTGTGTTCCGAAGTCCCCCTGCTGTGACCTCTTCTGTAATCTAACTAGCATGGAGGAGAATTGCAACGGGTTTTCTAGAAAATTCCCCAAGCCTTGTGTTCTTTTGTAACGGGGCGATGTTCGTGCCAAACGGAACAGGCAGAGAAATTGATCTAGTGTGTCAAGAAGGCAGAGAGAGAGAGAGAGAAATCAGTCCTCCTGCTAGTCACCACTGTATGTGATTTGTCTCGATTCATAAAGAGTGTCGCGTTTCCTGCCGGGCAGGGGCAACATGTAGAAAGTTGTTGTGGTGGATCACATTGCCGCTGAGGATTAGATACCAAATACTGACCCAGCACCAGTAGCTGCTACTTATGTAACCCTTAAAGAGCACGGCTGTTGGCACCTGAGCATAAAGCTTAGCAGCCTATGGAGTGAGGCAGGAAAACACTGCCAATATGGGAGCATATTAACAATACAGCGGCGGCTCACCTGCTACAGTGTGAAGTGTGAGTGCTTGGTTAGAGTACATAAAGGCTTTTTCAGCAGGTTTTTTTGAGCAAGAACAGCATTGTACCGCATCAGCCTATTTGCAAAAAAACCTGTTTTGATAAGCACGCATCTTTTGAAGGCAAAAAAGATGATCCCCCTTTTATTTTGGAGCACTTAAACTTCCAAGCGCAGCACATGATTTTTTAATTTCTGTCTCCAAATAACAAGGCTCCGTGTGATTGACATAAAGCTGTAATTTCACGCGAGAATAACACACTGCCGTGGAGTTATTAGACCAGATATTTCGGCGTATTACAGGTTAGTATTTCTTGTCAAGCCCTTAGGTTCTCTCGCTGAACAACAGAATTTATTTACTCTCAAACTGCAAGCGGTTCTTAGCTGTGATGCTACACCTTGCAGGGAGATTTAAAGGCAATAACAACCGCAGATTATAGTTTAACACCGAGGTCAGGAACTATTCTATAACAGTTCACTTGAGCTCCGATCTGGTCATGTAAGCAGAGGACTGAGAGCAGCTGGTGTTGTGCCGTGAGTGTGGTTTGTATCTCGAGTTACCTGAGAGCTGAAGTCACACCTGGCCAGTGTGAAGTGTCATTGCCCACTGAGAGCATACTATATCTTTTGTAAGTGAACAGTGATACACAAAGGCAGGCAGTAGCATGCCTCTGCTGGCCTGGTCCAAGTGAGCGGCGCTCAGTGCCCTGCATGTCCCCCTCACTTCTCTTACATAACCCGCTGCTAAGCTGGAGTTAGCAAACATTAGAGGTCAGCTGGTTATTGGGACAGAGGAAATGTAGTCACTCACTGGAGCACTATTTACAGTAGGAAAGAGAGATTGCTGTGTGAGGCTAACTATTGTTTTCCTCCTGACATTTGTTATGAATTCAAAAATAAACATTTTTTGGGTGTTCATATTAGGAACAATACTGAAAAAGCTCAACAAAGAGGGTGTGTTCAATGTAAAGCCTGTAAAAGTATCCTGTCCGTGGCTGCTACTGCCCACATCCAGCCCTTTGTTATGTTCTTTTGATATTTTTCATTCCTTGAGGACATAATGTTTTCCTATTACGTTATCGTGTTGGCGCGTTCCACCCAGCGCTGTCCGTTCGAAACGTCTGATGTTGATTAACAATGAAGGTGCAATGATTTGCACCTATGTTTGATGAAAAGAGGCCGGGGAATCCATTAGTGTCCATCTAAATTACATCAGCAAAACCACTGACACCGGCATACAGTCCACTGCCAGCTCATTGATTAAGAAGAGTTTCCAATGGCTTTATGTAACCAGCCCTTTGCATTAGCGCCGCAGTGTTGCTGCTCCCCTGTTATTGGCAAGAAGGGGCCATTTGTAGGGTACGGTTAGATTTTTTACCCTTGTCAGAGAAAAATGCCCAAATGAAATAAAAGCTGGCAAGATTAAACACCGCATTTTTTTAACCAAGTGACTCACCTTCCCAAATGGGGAGTGAATAATGTAGGAACAATTGTACAGGGGTGAGCCATGTAGCACATTTGTAAATGATGGTGCTGTAGCACGCCACACAAAAGGACTCTATCATTCGGGAAGTCATAAAAAGACATCACATTGTCCAATTAATAATGATTTCTGTGTGATTTCCTGAGGTGTTTTCAAGGCGTCGTAATTATTGACAACACATGTGAAAACCAAATTTAGATTGCCGTTGGAAGTCTCCATCTTAATTCAGTCGAGTCTTCTTTTAAAACCCCCCTTTGGATTTGATAAAAGAAGAAGCAATGTCAATCAGGTGAACTAATGGGAACGTGCATTTTGTAATTCACTCAAAGGGAATGGTAAATTGAAAAGAGTTTGCAACCTTTTAACACACTCGCGCACACCAGCGCTGACAGTCAAGCTCCATTATCTGACAGCTGGAGAGGTTAAAAATAACTGTGCTCGCAGCAAATTAGACGTATCATTTGGCTTCTAAGTGAGAGATGAATCTTTGTGTGGATGCTCCTGCCATGCCGTGACACGGGGGCAATATATCAGGCTGTGTTTGCCTGTCTTTCTCATAAACTCCAAATGGAATTGTAAACAGATGAAGCAATTTTACACCAAATGTATTCTCTGAGTCGCTCCTATGCTACGCCGAGGAGCCTGGCTACCATAGACACATACATTACTGCCCCGTGCACTCTCAAGCCAAAGTACATAAATCATGATTTGGCTGCCTGCTGGGTTATTACTATCGCTCAAAGCCAATTCTCAAAGTGTTTTATATGTTACTTTTTTATCTCGCGATAAATCTGATGTTATTGCACATACGACTTTTTGAAGATGCGGCTGCCTGCTATTTTTCGGCAGATCCGCACATGCTGCAAGTTAAGACACGCGCAACGTATAAGCAATCAAGGATGAGCCGCATGAATCCCGATTCTGCCTGTCACAGTCAAGTTTTCCGTGTCATTCAATAGCACCTTGCCCACTTATGTGCGCATTTCATGTCAGGTGTCAGAAGGTGGGGTGTCGGTTCCCATTTAAGACGGTAAGAGAAGTGTTACTGTGGGATCCTTGTTACTGTAAGGTAAGTACAGAGATTTCCATGGGAGGCTTAGGTGACAGCGACGGTGTAGCATTTCCTCTAAATACCTAACAACATCATTGTTAATTCATAGCTATTTAATCACTTACTAGAGTAAGTGCAGGAAGGATGATCTTTGTGTCATGTTGTTTCACAAGGTAATCTCTTGTATTTTCTCGCTTAAGACCCATGCTCTAAATTTGTCACCGACTGCGTGTAGCCACATTCACCCCCCGAGTTTTAAGATGAGTTTTAAGTCTGCATATTTACCGAGCTCAGTGTGGCCCTGACTCAGTCTGCTTGACGTGATTTATCTCATCCAGCTTAACTGACAGGTATTGATGTGATACAAGGATAAATGCAGTAGATTGATGGAATTAAAGCCTACCCTATTGTTCCCATGCTGTGCATCACTGACACGTGTGAGACTCATGTCTCTCATTAAAGAAAATAAATGCTTCAGGCATCCTTCCTGCAAAAGCATCAAGTTTTTGTGTGTGTGTGTGTGTGTGTGTGTGTGTGTGTGTGTGTGTGTGTGT
>OMLP01004412.1:1467-12486 GCA_900302685.1 Spondyliosoma cantharus | reverse complement strand
CTGCCCCCCCACCACCACCACCACCTCCACCACCACAAAGCAGCTCCTCTCATAGTGGCAGGCCAGGGATGACAGGGATGAGAGGACGGTCCATGCTCCTAATGTCATTTTAATGGCCTTGTTTGGTCTTTTGTGGTTGTGATTTATTGCTCTACGCACACTTCTAATGTCCTTCTAAATGTCTGCTGGACTGTCATCCTCGAAACAAGCCAAAGGTGCTATTGTTTTAGAAGACACAATGAGGAAAAAAGCTGACAAACTAAATCAGAACTACATTGAGAGCTCCACTTTCTTCCAAACATGCTGTCTTCATTATGGCCTCAGACAGACACGTGTGTTTTGTCATGAGCGGAGGAAGAGGTGAAGAGCTGAAGATCTGTGCAGGACCTTATGTCCTGCTCAGGATTAGGAGTTCCCTCCTAGTGCAGTGCTACAAACACCCACTGTCATGTGGAAAATATTGACAGCTTCCTGTCGTTAATGAAGCAAACAAAGCAGAGACGATTCCTGGCTGACATGAGGCAGCAGGAAGGGAAAGAGGGATATACTGGCTGTCAGCTGACTCCTAGAGCCTTTGCATGGCAGCAGCTTGGGCTGAAGAGCTGATTGTTATTCCAGGGCTTTTGGGATGTGTTTATGCAATCATTAATCTTGGCACTTGTTTATTTGCCTGGGATTAGAGCACCATGGTGCATTCACCGGCAGTTAGGGACGTTGGTTCACCAAAAGGTAGCAGCAAGCGCTCAGGTCCTCCCCTGTAAGCAAAGCGTGCAAGGAGGGAAGCATGCTTTGCGCATGGCTGCTTAATCCTGCCATGTTAAACAAAACCAGGCCAGTGTTTGTAGGACTGTGAAAACAGCAGTGCAGGGGGAATGTGCCTCACATGCTGTAAGCAGTCTGTGAACTCGGTGTGGCAGTAGACACTCCTCGTGCACCCCTGTCGTCTAGGAATGCCTTTCATACAGTCTGCTGCAACTGGCAGAGAGGGAGGACCATTGTAGAGTTGCTCAGCAGCTCCTCCACAGTGTGTGCAGAAATGATTGCAGAGATTTCTTTTTTTTAATTCAATGTAAACTTGTTTTCATAACGTGCAACATTTTAGAGCTAATATAAATAGCTTTTGGTTAATTTTTTAGATAATTTGCGGGGTTATATAAAAGGCTTTCATGACCCCAAGGAGAAGGAGCATAAAGAAACAGGTAATCCTTCAATTTTCTTAAAAATGTTATCGTGACCAAACTTGAAGATGCACTGAAAGCACAAATAGACACAGTAGTGGAGGACATATTTAGATCTTTAACTTCAGGAACAAAGCATTATCACTTTGTTAAAATACTAAAATAGAACCTTACTTAAATAAAAAGATATGTATTATCAGCCACATTTATCATATTTACGTATCAAGGGTAAAAACATTGGTGCTTAGTAACTAATGAATAACACTGTCAGACAAGTGTAGTGGATTAAGTAGTGCAATGTTTTCCTCTGAGGTGTAGTGGAGTAGAAGTAAAAGGCTGCATAAAATGGAAATGCAATATAGGTAAAACGTAAATGAAATACAGTTTTACATCCCATCACTGCCTACTATCTAACTGTAAGGCAAGAAATCTTTGTCTGTGTATCTGTTATTTGCATAACTCAAGAACCATTTATTTAACACCATGTACATCTCCAGCTTTGAGATGCCAACCGATTTTGAAATTGGTTTGAAACTCAGATCACAGAGTTTCTTCTCTGTAATCTTAAACATGCACACAGTTAAGTTTTCTCTTCTTTTTAAAATGACTCCACATCACAGATTATCGTACCAGAAGGAGCACTGCACCGGCGCTCATACGGCCCTCTCATGTGATCTCATGGGGAAGCAGACGTAAACAAAATGGAGATTGGTGTGGTGCAGCAATTTACTGTATTACTGTGAGGAAAAAAGAAAGCAGAAGGTAAAACTAGTCTGGATGAGTTAGGGAGACAAGGTCAACACAGATTCTCTATTCATCAGCAAGAACTGGAGGTTAGATTTTCATCTCAAGTTTTTTTTTTCTATTGGTTGTTGTAGTCCAGCTTGTACTGCTGATGTAATCAGCCAGATTTTAAATCGTAAATGGCAAATAAGTTCAAGAGGCTTTAGATAGGATCTGTAAAACCCTCTCATTACCAGATAATCTGTAATCTGCTGCAAACATATCAAATATAACATATATGACGGACATGATTAGTGATGAAGTTTGCTGACACATCCGCAACCCATTGACATTCATCGCCTCAGAGGACTCATCATGGGCCCTGATACTGCCGGGAGCAAAATGAAATAAACAGATTGATTTTTGAAAATGCCTTGCAAATTTCATCACTAGTAAATATTTTACTTGGTCAGAATGGCAACATTTCACTTTAATCATTTTGAAGATTTAGTGGCATTGAGGATAAATGATGCATGATGGAAGTGTTCGCAGTCACTTATTAAGACACTAATAGCCAAGGGCACCATGTATGGATTAGATAATGGCTCTGTCTCGCTTTAATTTGCTCTCTGCACCTGGAGGAGAGGGCCTTGAAAATCTCTGAAGGCCAGATAGTAGCGGCGAGTGTGTGACTGTACTTAAAAAAGGGCTCACACAAGGAGAAAAACAAAAAGTGGTCCAAAGAGCGAGCCCAGTGAAGCAGGCTCTCTGAGAAAGCTCTTCTTCTGGGGCCCCATGACACCGGTGATCTGTGGAAAGGTTGGGTGCCTCTAGTTTCAGCTCTATCTAGCTGTGGATCTTTGAGCAGCAGGATTCAGTATCCCAGCTAATGTAACAAGGCTCATTTGTCTCAATCACACGTCCCTGGAAGTATCGGCTGGCCATTGATGTCATTCATCTTCCCTGTCCTTGCCTGCTCTTTTTCAGTTGATGAAAAACCCAAGACCTTCAAGCAGGATGGCAGAGGTGCGGTAAAAAGCGCTTATCAGTCCAGCCATATAAAACTGTTGAGTAACGGCAGGGATGTGTGGACAGTTTGTGAAACTTTCCAGGTTTCAATAAAGGTAGACGAGCTGTACATGTTTAGGCAACTGACTTTTAATTTTTAAGATTCAATTTGACAATTGTCATCGAACGGTGAGAACATGTCCTTTCATCTTGGCTCTTCTTAAATTAATGCTCTATTGCATTCAAATTGGGTGTTTTTAGGGATCGATTAATGGGCCAATATGCATACGATTATCAGTAATCTATATTAACGACCGATGTGTGAAACGGATAAACATTTGCAAATCTAGAATAACCAGTGATCAAGTATAGTTAACATTAAATAATTCAATAACATTCATGTCAATATGGTGTTGAAGCTTTTGTGAACATGAAGACATAGAATAAGGCATTTGTATTATGTAGGCATGTATTATTATATATGTTGTAATGATACCTGAAAAAATAAGCTATTACAATTGTTGATTGTCACACTTTTAAAGTGTTGATCCTCCATATTAAATTTTTAAGAAATGTGTGCGCTCATGTGTCCCTTTTTTTTTCTCCCCAAAATCTGATTATCAAATGTTTTGGAACAAAGTCCAACACTTGATCTATTAACACATGTGTGCTGATGTCAGCTCCAGTGGAAATACTGACTCGCACCATGACTGCAGGCTTATGCTGAGCCCCCCCTCTTCGGCAGAGCAAATCAAGATCATGATTACTATCTGGCCCGTGCAGCCAGTCTGCGTTGTCTGGAAACATGTTTTCCTAAGGAGACCACAGAGGGACAATTACTGTCAGCTGAACTATTCAGCCTGCTCTCCATGTGTGTTCTGGCTGCGTGCCTCTGACCCACTGACCCTGAGCAGCAGCATGAGACTGGACCTCCAGCCTCCCCTCCTCTTTTTTCCCCCCCTTCATATCCCCACTCCACCCCCCAAAAACTGAGGCATCCAAATATGCACTTTGCAAATGTCTAAAGAAATGCTCATATACTCTGTCTACCCTCTGGCAAAAACACCACGCAGGAAGTTGAATGGATGTAAGTTTTGATTTCTTTGTGTGAAACAGTGGAAAGATCCTATTGAAAAACCCACAGCAAGAATCCTGGTTGTCTTACAGAAATGCATACTAATACAGCAATTATAGGAGGAAGGAAGTTGGACAGTGTGGCAGTAGCAAATTCCCTGGTGCAATGGAACAAGGCTCTTTGTTGTTATGTAAAGGTTTTCTGCGTGTAATTGCTGTGGATGTTTTTGAAGGATTCATTATTTATATATTCCTGTGTTTTTCTAAAGGAGCCTACGAGGCTGTCGTCCCTGCAGGGAAATTGGGGGGCTGAGAGGTGCTTAACTAAGGCACTGTAGCACAATCGAAGGCTTTAACCGCAGCCTGCGTAGTTCAAGTGGTCAGAGTGTAGGTTCAAAAGCATCGCACGAGCCTCAGCGGAAAAATCTTAGAATTCAAACGGCAGCTCCTGCACCAGTCAATCAGTCGGTCCTGTGTGATTTCAGCCTCAGTGATTTTTGAGTTTTGGTGCATCCCAATGCCTTGCTGCACAGCGCATGAGTAAAGAAAAACAACGCACAAGCAACTCTGACTCACACAAACTTCCATTTCCCTTTAAAAATGCATGCAGCGCTAGTAGAGGACGTATCACATTTGAATTTATGACGGGGGCCCAAACCAAATGATCTAAATAGTTAGACAAAGCATGTAAATATTTGCAACACAGATATTTAAAAAAAAAAAAAAATTATTCAGCTCTCACGGCTCTCTATGACTAACTAGAGGCTGGTAGAATGCATAAGTGAGCGCTGTCTACAGATTGTATTTTGCCATCAGAGTAAACAGTGTGAGCCTTTCTCCCTCCCGGCGCACGTGTACGCCCGCACGCACACGCTCGCACACACACACAGAAGGGGCGTGCCCTCCGGTCCCCAGCACCCGGGCACAACTTCACTTGTCACTGCAGTCACAGACAAGACGGAGGGGGGGCGATAGGTGGGGGAGCGATGGGGGAGAGAGATTTGAGCTCAGGTGGGGCAGACAAGGGAGGGGAGAGGAGCGCCGCACACATGCTACCCTTCATGGTGCTCGTCTGCTCGGTAAACCCAGGCTTTTGTTGTTTCCCCTAGAGTGCAGGCGCACAGACTCCCAGTCAGGAAGCTCGTCAATCTTTGCCACAACAACACATAAATTAGTGCCCAAATTACTGTTACGCCGGTGGAGAAAGAGACATGGAGAGAGATGTCTTATGTTGCGGTTTGGGAATACATCTTCCCCTCTCCTGCTCCCCCTCATAGAGGGTGTCAGAATGCACTTCAATAAAACAGTCAAGTAAATACAGGGAGAGACATGAAGAGAGAAGCACCGCTGTGTTGTACAGGCATCTGGAGTTGGGCAGTGTTGAAATATTAATAGGCCTCACACACAAACAAACACAGAGATGTACGCATGAGTTCATCCAAAAAGCAGCCCAGGGCAATGGTCCAGACCTGAGCTTCAGCAAAGTCACCGCGCCACTATGAAGGAATAATAGGGAAAGGCTTAAAGAGCCCATCTTTTGAAACGGAAATATCTCTTCAAATGTAGCTGGTCTCTAGTGAAGGGGGATCACAGCTTAGACAGCTAAATAATTGGGGGGGAATTAGCAAGAAGCAGCATAGAGACATCAAAATGTGTCAATTGTGTCTTTCCCTGCTCTAATCCCTCTGGTCAGTATATTTTCTGATGACTTCAGCGTGTTTACAGGTTGAACGGAAGCTGTTTAATGTGATGATATATAGAGTTTTGGTCTGTAGGTGAATTTCTGTGCGCTTTTTCTGTGCCACAAACCAAGCAAATGCCATTAGAACAGCTCTATGGTAATACGCCAGCAGCCTCCGATCCCTAAACAAATCACACATTTATACTATTCAGCCTGTGTTCCGTGCCACGACTGTCCTTTGCCGCTGACATTCAAATAACCTTTCTTCTGCTGCATAAATGGGAATAAAAAAGTATTGTGTTGTGCGCCTTCACATGACAGCAGAGCCCTGGCAGATAAAAAGAGGCAGAATTCTGATTCCAGCTCTTGTTAGGCTGTCGTCTCTCAACAGCTAGATCTGACTGTCATGGGTATCTGTTTAGAGAAGACTCTGTTTATCAACCGACAGCTGATCTCCACTGCCAAATGGGAAGTTTGTGCAGGAAGAAAAAAAAAAAAAAAAACAGAAAATAGCTGCACGTAATGATGGAGGAGCGGTGCTCGGTGCACATTTGCAAGCCAGTTTGGTGCCACTGGTGTTTGAGTGTTGACCATGTGTGAACGCTTTGTTTTTTAAGAAAACCTGCCCCGGGGAGAAGGCATGTGATACCTCGTAAGCTTTTGTTTGTTTTTGTTGCGAAATATTATAAAATCAGAGTGTATTAACACAGTTTGTCTGATGGTGAAAGGACTGTTAATCTGTTCATAATGCTGTGCCCTGTCCAGTTCCTTACATAATCTCTGACATGAGCCCACTGGCTTGCGTCACTCCGTCATTGACAGCTGTCAACACAACCCGACCCACGCACACACACACACACACACACACACACACACAGCACCATGCACAGAGAAGCAAACACATTTTTCCCCCTTCAGCTGCCTCACATCCTTTCTTTTGGGACGATGTACATTGTGTCATTTATTGTGCACGTCTATCATGAATCACCAGGCCATGAGAAAATGATTTAATGGTCCAATCGAGTAATGGGCTAAGCTCTCGGCATTATGACGGTGGCCTGGGCATGGGTCTGTAATGTAAGGGATAATCTTAATCCTTCAACGTTATGTCAGTAGTCCAAGGGTTCAGTGGGAACATGCAGGAGATTTTGACGAGTGATTTCCACGTTTGCACAAGCCTGTAGGACTTTCAGTCTTATTTTACTCCATGTACGTTACCGACGTGCTTTGTTGAAAAAATCTAAAACGTATGACAGGAATTAAAGAATGCTAACCAGGAAATAAATCAAATGTGTGCTTTTAACTGGCAAGAATATCGGCCACTATAGCAGCTACTCGTCATTGCACACTAATTAAAGAATTTACACTGCATATTGACTGACAGATTATTAATATATCACTAATTTTCCAATATATATTTTACAGCTACTACGCAATGTGAGTATCTTGTGAATGAAGCAACACCACGTTCGCAGTGGAAAAAACGGAGGAAGTCTCCTGTCTGTCTGACAGTGTCTGTCTGTTCAGTGCTTCTAATAAGATAAACTACGACAGGGCCCCTGTAAGCTGCTCGTGTGAATTTGGCAAATTGTTCTGGGTGTTCACATTTGACTGTCAGTTTCCAGCTCTTTGAAAACATCGTGTAGTTTTAGCGGTGGGTTGATTTCGGGGCTGTGAAGAAGACAGTGAAGGGCACTGGGTGAACATGCAGAGGCCTTGCTGCCCTATTGTACATGTGCTCTGAGTGACACGTCATCCCCTCAAAGGGCCCGCTAGTGTGGTGAATCAGTGTCCTTGAACTGCTCAACCACAGACAGACAAAGAACAAGCTTTAGCATTCGGCTTGACTGTCTCCTCTTTCTGCCATGCCCATTGTCCAAGACACCCACGCCAGGCTGCAGTGCTGCATGCAGGAAATCAGTCTTGAGCCGCTGTCCAGCCCTTTTGGTTTTGCGCGTGGTGTGATTGTGCTGCAGTGTGATTCGCACATAATCTTGGCGTCTCTGCAGGTGTCTTTGAAGTGGCCTACGCGCAGAGGCCATCTCGCAGTGCTGTGAGGAGCGGCAGGCTGCTGGGATGGGCTTTAGCATGGCTGCCCGTCTAACTGTGCCTGGCTTTGATGTCGTAAACAGAGCAGGCAGGGCTGGCTGGCAGGGAAGCGGGCAGGCAGGCAGGGAGGCAGGCAGGCAGGTGCGGTGAATGGGATCAGTGGCACTGTGCTGGTCAAGCTCAAGCGAGCCAGCAGCTGCCTGTTTCACACCAAGAGGCAGTTAACACCGCAGCTCATGTCAATAGATATTGACTGCCAGACTGGGAGTGCTTATAGGCGCGGGCCCTTTTGTGTTTGACTGACTCTCCTGTGTGAATTCAGTTTAAATCATACTCAGTGTCTGAAGTGCAGCTTAGGGGCCCTCATGACCAGTCACTCAAGTGGACAACTTGCATAGTCATATAGATATACAAATATTGACCTAGCTGATGGTGGAGGTGACTTCATGGAGTATTTGGTCTCCATTGTGTCATTGTGACCCCTCCTCTCCGCATCTTTTTGAAAGCAGCTTATCCCAGTGTGGAAATCGCTATATGTTCAGACTGAGGTCTTTTCTCATACAAGAAACTACAGAGCCAGCCTCAGCCGGTCCAGAGACAAACCCTTTTTACTGTTGAGTGCACTGAGCATCCAGGGGCTTGTGCAGCGGTGGAGTGAGAGGGTGTTAGCTAGTGAGGCTGTGTGCACTCAGGGCCTTCCTGCTGCAGATAGGGCTTTGTGAGGCATGCTCGTGTATGTGTATGCCCTGCCCGGCCTGGCACCCCCGCGTCTCTACTCCCACTGCTTTCACCTGATGTGGCACAGCCTCTGTCAGGCCTGAGCGAGCACCCAGCCAGCTCCGCTTCTTCAGGAGAGATGAAGGCATCTCGCAGCTATGCTGTGGGGGTGGGGAAGCTAGCAGCAGCCTAAGCCTGGAGCTATCAGAGGCTGGAGCTCAGAGCCAAAAGCCTGTGGGCTGGATAGGGTGGGTGGAAGCTTGGCTTAACTTGGCAAGACAACCATAGCCACAGCCCTGTACTGCCACCCAATGGCTGGGGTCTGTCACTGCAACCTTTAGTTCACCATAACCACAGCTAGTCATAATTACAGCACGCTTCAGTTGTTGTGAGTGCATGTCAGAACAAATTATGTAAGTAATGAGGCTGAAAATGCTAAAGGAGTCGAAACACACTGCACTGCTAATGCTCATGCAGGGAGAACACAAAAACAAACAATAGAGTGCACTCATACAGAGATAGACCTAACCGAAATAACAAGCAACTGTGCACAGTAAGGAAAAGATTAATTATAAATTAACCCTCTCAGTTAGGTTGTCGGAGCCCGCCTCCTGCCTGGATTTCACTCTAATCCGGGCCGACGAGGTGCAGTGCCCTCTATTGTACGCGAGAATCACAAATCGCAGGAGGTGTTGTCTGGAGGAGAATTAATTGTGCATGTTCCACCACTCCCTTTTGTTCATTTTACTAAAATGTGGGCTAATTCCATGTAAACATGGCCGGTCTTGTTGACTCCAGCAGCGCGAGGAGAACAGACACAGATTCCTGAATGAATAGAGTGTGGCTCCGGGGTTAGTGGATTAGAGGCTCTGTGTTAAGGGCCTCTCGCGGGCATGCCTCGGGGACAAGGACATTATCCACATGACACATTACAAGCTCCTAGGCAGATGATTAAAATGGGCAGGGATCTCTGGATTGGACCCCAGCAAAAAGTACTTTTGATGTGATCAAACTAGTTTAAAGAGGTTGGTTGTTCAGGTATATGAGGGATATTAGAGGCTTCTAGTCTTGGGAAGAGAGAGTGATTGTTAGATAGTAGACAGTTAGGCCTGGCTAGAGGGGATAGGCTGATGTAACACTCTGACATAGTGAATGTACCACGACTTTTTTTAAAATTAGTCTAATTTTTATTGCCTCTTATTAAGGCAAAATCATAATATTCCTCCCCTAATTGGTATAGGCTTGTGTTGCAATAGCCCCTTGCGCTCTGATTGGTTGGGTGCATGGCTGGTTGGAGAAAACCATTACATCGTGAGAAAATATCCCGCGGTGATCTTTCCTCGATTTAGATCAGATAGCGGAGTTCGTCTGGCGCTGCAGTGCACTGTTGGGACAGTGGGACTGAGATGTTGGAGATGTGGAGGAGGGCTGCGAGATAGAGATCTCTGGGGGGAGAGACACAGAGAGAGAAAGAGAGAGAGAGAGAGAGAGGGGGCAAGACGGAGGGGGAGGTGGAGGTGGAGAGGGATGTAGCATCAGTGGCTGCAGTGATAAAGCTGAGAGCAGCGGGACGAGCTGGGAGTTCTTGCGTCTCTGATGTCTGTGTGTTCTGTCTGTTCTGTTGTGTTGCCCTGTGGTCCGCTCCTGAAGAGAAGGCCAACGATGGATGAGGCCTGTCCTCTCTGTGCCTTTGTCCTCTATGGCGGGTGAATCACACGCCTGTCAACAGCACAACACCACAGCCAAATCCCCCCCCCACCACCACTGCGCACAGTCGCTGCCACCGCTCCATCCAGCACAGTGGGCACGTTATGATTCTCTGTGGCCGTGGCGGATTTACTCCTGAGGTTTTTATGGTTTTGAAGTTTTTAAGAGGCTCCGTGAAGTCAAGGTTTCCGACAGGGAATACGTGTCCTCGTGTGGCCAAATGAGCCTTTGTCATTGCACAAGGCTTGTGTTTGTACTACTGTGGTGTGTGAGGGTTTGTGGGTAGCCGAGTTTGTCCTTATGTAAGTTGTGTTCAGGATGCAAATTGACACCATGTGTACATTAGCTGCTTGTGAGGACTTAAAATGGCCTCCTCCGCTTCACACACTCACTCGCACGCACACACGCACGCACACGCACGCACACGCACGCACACACACCACACTCTGTAAATATTCTGCTAATGCTCTGTGGAAGTGAGGATTCAAAAGCCACCGGATGAGATGCTTTTAGAAGCACAGTGCGCTTTCATGTACCAACATGGATCCATGGTGAGGGTGTTGTACAGTGACTCGTGACAGCAAAAAAAATGTTGATTTTCTTTTTTTTTTTATTTCCTTTTCTTCTCTGCAGCTCAAATCGAAATAATTCCCTGCAAGATCTGTGGAGACAAATCATCAGGCATCCATTACGGCGTGATAACATGTGAAGGCTGTAAGGTAAGCATCAAGAGACCAAACCTGTTTGTGTCATGGGAAGTAGTGTGTGTGTGTGTGTGTGTGTGTGTGTGTGTGTGTGTGTGTGTGTGTGTGTGTGTGTGTGTGTGTGTGTGTGTGTGTGTGTGTGTGTGTGTGTGTGGGGGTGGGGGGGGGGGGGGGGGAG
>OMLP01004411.1:14241-33937 GCA_900302685.1 Spondyliosoma cantharus | reverse complement strand
TGTAGAATCATCAATTGTAGCAACTCTTTAGAAAGCATTTTACATTTTCTTTTTTATAAGAAAGTTAGGCTTTTGAAAAGTCCAAATGCAGCAGAGCAGTCGTGTTCCTCGTATACGTCCGTCAAATCCCAATTCAAATCCAACTCAAATCGAACCAAGCGTCTGTTGTGAAGAGGCCTGCAGCTGCATAGAAAATGGCTGAGATGAAAAAAATCCAATTCGTGATAACAGGGAGCCATCTAGTGGCGGCTGAATGAAAGGGCCGAACCGAAAAGCAGAACGGCAGAGAGCCTCAATGTTCCAGCAAAAATGAGCATAACTGATTTATGGCTTAACAAAGACAAAACACAGAAAATCTATCTCTTCTTTTTTTTTTTTTTTCATTCTTTTTGCTTCCAAATCATCTGCCTACCTTTCAGAATCAGTGTGAAAATTAAAATATAAAATAAAAATCTATGTTACAGTCCAGTATTTTTACTATAACATTTCACAAATACTCCATCTATATAAACACTCATTAGAACACACAATATAAACCCATCTGTGCCCTGCAAAAACCTCCAGTCTCCAATTCTATTTTATATCATAAAATAATAATTGTCACCGTAAATGACGACCGACGGGTGTCCAGTTTACAGTGTGAACGTATGACTTTAGTACCAGGAAGAGTATATATAGTATAAAGGCATTTCATTTAACTGAATACTGGAAATTCAAGGTTTCTGCAGCGCAAGAGGAAACAATTTTGCAACACACAACACAAAAACAAAACCTCAATCCATAATTCTGCTATATTAGTGTCCTGAAGACCAGACTGAACTTTTCTTTATACTCTACCTTCTCATTATACAGTACTATCAACAACAGAGATGTTCCAAAACGCACAACTGATACCAAAAATACACTGAATTAAGTGTCTCGTGTGATTTTTTTTTTTTTTTAGATCAAAATAAAGAGAATAGCTGTTTTTTTTTAAATTATCTTTACTGCCATTACATGCATTAACCCGTATTCTTTGGACTTCTCTGGAAGCCTGGTAATTGAGGTGTAGCTATTTCTCATCACATCTTTTTTCTGTAAATACCATGAAAATTAAGTCTTAAAGTGAGTCTTTTCACTTGTTTTTGTGTGGCACTGCTTGTATTAAAAGACCGCAGAATGAACAGTGCACTTTTTACATTTAAACGCCAGAGGTCAACAAGTAAATAAGAAATTAAAAACAATATAGGAAAAATACAAACATAATGCAAAAACAAGTTCCCGGCCTATAGAAAGATTCTTCTTTTTCTTCTTCTCTTCATATTAAACAAATCACTAATAAACACCTTCTTATTTCCTCGCAGGAAAAAACAGAGTGGAGGGGGGGAAAGGGGAGAAGGAGGCGAATGCGCCAAACTCTTAGCTCGTCTCCAGCTTGGCCATTTCCTGCACGTAGATGCCGATGCTCTCGCTGTCAAACAGCACAAAGTAGACGGTCTTGATGGAGGAAGACATGGTGGCCACAAAGTAGCTGGAGATCGCCTTCAGGATGAGCTGGGCTGCCGTCTGTTTCGGGAAACCATTCCTGACAGAAGAGAACACAAACGTTTAGTGACATGTGGTCAAGCGCTGGAGAGACCGGTCATTTTTTATTTACTTGACCAGGAGTGTGGCATGAGTGTGTTTACCGCACATTCCTCAAAAACTTTGCACATCACTGTAAAGCTGTTTCTTGACTGTTGATTGCCCCCCTATTAGTGGAGTAACCTGAGAGCCGGACCCAACAAGGGCCCACAAGTGGAATCTGAGGGTCGGTAATATAATTAACAAGATAAATGCTAGCAGGTCCTTGGAGCTAAATGCTAAGATTCTCCCCATGACAAAGTGGCTGCAATGTTTAAGAAGTTCACCATCTTAGTTCAGTGTGCTAGCACGCTAACATTTGCTGACTAATAATTAGCTTTGCAAATATTTGATCATAAACCAACTTACTGGTAAAATGTAAATGTTGACCTGGTCCATGTTGAGGGGGTCATAAGTATCTATACGAGATTTTATGACATTTCAGCTTTGAGCTGTGGCCCAAATAGCCTTTTCGCCACACAGCACCATTATAAAGGAGACATCTGTAGGACTGTTGACAGGCCACCTCGAACCGCACACAACGTCAATTATCACTGTTTTTATTTTTAATCATGACAGCTTAAAGCCTTTGTGCTGGGTGGAGACTCGTGGGAGAAACTCTACGAGGCATATTCAATGGGCAACATAACCAGGAAGTAACCTGGAGGCTAGAAACTTGTGCCAGTATGCAGCAGGCGAGCAATTTTCAGTGGACTGAATAAGCGCCACCTTAGCATCCATCTAGTTCTTTTATAAATCCGAGGTCTTCACTGAAGTTGTGGACTGCTGTGACGGTGGTAATGTGCTTCTGCCAAACAAAGTTTTAGTTTAGTTTGGTTTTGGGGAATTTTCTCTCAGTCTTTGCTTTCTTGATGTCAAATCTTGGGACAGTTTCACCTTCTCAGGCCACTAAAAACACTTAAATGGAGCAATCTGAGAAGGGAGCATTACTCTTTGAACAACTCATGACGAGGGTTCACGAAAAGACGTTTTTTTTTTTGCTTTGCCAGAACGGTTGAGAATAACTTCTGTAAACTCCACGTGTAACATTCACACTTCCTCACCGTTGTTCCACTTACGTGGCGTGTTTGTGTAAATGGAGGTGTTTATCGCTGTTGCCAGGAAACCAAGTCAACTCCCGTTTTGACTTACACAAAGAAAACAAGGAAAACAAAAGTACGAGCGGGTAGAGACACAGGAGCACCACTGCTTATTGCTGACGGTGCAAGAATGCCACTCATGGTGTTATGGAGACGTGTGAGAAAATACCGACCTCTTGTAGTCAGGTACAGGTTCTTGGTCGGGTACCAGGTTTGTAAAGTGTTCATACTGCTACAATTTTTTTGGCAAAGGGCCTTTCAGTTTTAGACTATACTGAAGCCAGAGTGGAAATGCCCTCGATTTATTCTACAGTAGACTGATGTTAATGAAGATGTGCTGCATAAACGGCATCAGGAAAGTAACTTGAGTCTTCAGATTAAGACAAAAACACCATAATAAGGGAATGCGTGATGCAACACCTGACACTTGTATGTTTCTCTGTTTTCTTACCTCCCGCTACCAATGGAGGGGAACGCAACAGACTTGAGTTTCTTCTCATCAGCCAGAGCCAGACAGTTCTTTACCGTCTTGTCCAGCATCTCCTCACACTTGTCGGAGCCCCAGCCCGGACTGTTGCAATGGATGACGTACTTGGCGGGCAGACCGAAGCCGCCGGTCAACACAGCTGAGGGATGGAGAGGGGAGACAGGATAAAGACCGGTTATGCAGGAAGTAAACCTGTTCATCTGGATTTCCTCAAGTTGGTGTCCACTGCCTACAGTACAGCTTCGTTATCCAGTTTTGTCAGAAGTCAAAACCCCAAAAGTTGAGTTCAGAGGGCCGAGATGCTAAAACAACACTTTTCCTTGTGGAAAATGTATGTAGCAAATCTCCCAGCGCTTTAAATGATTTGGCAACGGCCATTACACTGAGGTGGGCCGGAGAAATCACTTCTCCAGACAGCACCAGAAGAGGAGAAACATAAGGGAGAGGAGGAAAAACAGGGACGAGAGGAAGAGTAGACAAGAGAACAGAGGAGACAAACCAGCAGCTGTAGACAGTGAAACTCGGCCAAAGCTCCTGATTCTGTGAAGCAGAAAAAGCCTGCAGTCAGGTTTTATTAGCGCACAGCTAACGTGTGACGGGACCTGGAGTCAAAGCAGCGGACGAGCTGATTTCCAGATGGCACACAGAGAGGATGGAGGGACTTCACACAGCAGAGCAGAGAGTGCATGTGTGATCTGACTGTGAGGTAAAGTGTGTGGACGACGATGATTACAGGTTTCATGACTGCTCGCAACGTTCAAACCTAGAGTTTGAGAAGGAGCAACAGTGTGCGGTGGTGTTGATGTAGTTGGTGCTTCTGTGAGTGGCGTTCTCCACAGATGACAAGTGGCGGCAGCAGCTAATGCCGACCAATTTCGTTTATTCCATCCAAAAAACAACGCAAAAAAGTTGATGTTTGTGCAAGAAATATGAATCGGATTAATTCCTATGTGCAACAGAATTGTTCTGCGAAGGAGCCACAAAGGGCCAAATGCATTAAAACTGAGGCTATACAGAGGCTTTCTGTCAGATTTTATAAAGCTGTTCATACGTCTGATTCTGTTTTGACGATCTCGATCATTGTAGAAATGGGTGCATGTGCACAAGCTTCATTTCCCTTTTAACAATAAAGGGATGTAAAAACGCCTAAATATCTATACTTGCGTCACACACACCTGTAATACCTTGTCGAAAGGATGATCAATGATTAATCTGTAGCGCTCAGTGATGATAAAATTCATCACTCATAAATAATTTGAAATTAAGGTTATAAATGTGCCTCTGAGTGACATTTTACAGTCAAAGAAATGCTCTACGTCTCTCACATTATATTTCACAAACACAGAGCAGAAGCAAATCCTCACAATTGACAAGCTAGAACTGGGGAATGTTTGACAGTTTGGCTTTAAAAAAATGATTGCCAATTAAACAAGAAACAACTTGTCATTCACCTTTTTATTGTATTTGCCTGCCAGGCAAATGCTTCTGATTACAGATGTTAGAAATCGGAGCAAAATAACAAACAAAACATTCCTCTTCAACTTATTTAGCCTCATTATCAACACATATAACCACTCTTTATTATATACTGTATATCTACGTAGCAGCTCATTCTTAGTCGAGGTTTTGAAGTATTAAACTCAACTTTTGCTTGAATTACTTGGCGACAAACCCGGATACCTTCCTGGCCTTTAAATTTGGAAAGTTGCTCACAAAATCCAGACAAGAAAATACTTTTTTTTTTTTTGCAAGTATTCAAAAAATCCTGAAGAACTTGTTTTACGGCTGTTCTTTACCAGGTCTGGTCAGGATGACCGCCCGCCTGGTCGAGATCCCCAGAATCCCTGACAGGCTCCGCTGGCTCGGTGTTCAGTCACCTGGTAATCTATTTATGAGCTCCACACAGAGACTGGGATTATGATGTTGAGCTAACTTGGCTGAATGCGATAGAGAGCGCAGCGGTGAAGGCAGGGCGAGTGTTTGAAAAAGTGAGTGTGAGAGATGAATAATGAGCGAGAGGCAGATGGAGAAAGGATAAGAGATGGAGACAAATGGACTGAAAGATAAAATAATCTGTAAAGGCTCAAACAATATGGCTCTCTGAAGACGCTGGCTGAAGACGCCAAGAACAGATATTATGTGCCAGTACTAAATGTCTTTGATCGCTTTCAGTTTCTCTAAAAAGTTTGATAATAAAAGGAAACACGGGCAACACTCGGCCTTTAAGAGAAGAACGAATCAGTCAAATCCGTGTGATCACGTCCAGAGAGCTAATCCTTGCTGCAGTGTTCTGACATCATTTGCCGAATGTGGAAGCAGACGCCAAACAGACCCAGCCCTGTTTAACTTGGTGTGTGTGTGAGTGTGTGTGTGTGTGATTTACAGGACACACTGACATCACTGTCATAGGAGCTGGGTGGCGCTG
Source organism: Spondyliosoma cantharus (assembly GCA_900302685.1). Taxonomy (NCBI): domain Eukaryota; kingdom Metazoa; phylum Chordata; class Actinopteri; order Spariformes; family Sparidae; genus Spondyliosoma; species Spondyliosoma cantharus. The sequence continues at coordinate 28,323 of OMLP01004411.1, read as the reverse complement.
GAGTAGATCAATATGCACTTTCTAACTCCTCTAACTGTGACATTGGCAGAAAGTCACAGATCAAGCGAGAAGCAGCACGAATACAAAACAGAATGACGACAAAAGAAGAGATGATTGCAGAGTACGTTCACACGAAGCAAAGGCATCTTCAGGTATGACATTCAAATATCTCTTTTCATCGTCTGCTCAGGACGGCATGAAAGTGTCCGCGATCGAGATACAAACACTGGTCAAGGAAGCTTCTGAACTAGCTGTACACTATCAAATACAGGGCTGAAGCTGAGTAGTACTCTGATCTTTTCTCACCCTTTTTAACTTCTACTATACAGGATGAAACACCAAGAACGTTAACTGTAACAATGACTAGAAGTAGGAAAAACATCAAATACGCTCTTCTTTAACATATTTTAGCCTCATTGTCAACACATACAACCCATTTTACAATATACTGTACATCAGTGCAGCACTACATTCTTAGTCCAGTCTTTGGAATATTTAACTCAACTTCTGCTTGAATAACTTGGCAAATAACTGTGATACCTTCCTGGCCTTATTAAAAGTATTTCAAACATCCTGATGAACTTGTTTTATGGTTGTTTCTTAACCAGGTCTGGTCAGGGTGACCGCCTGGCGGGTCGAGATCCCCAGAATCGACAACTACTGATATCTTTCATCACTTTCATGTCAATTTGATGAATGATAGAAATACTGACTGCCAATTAAAATCCATTTGAGTATCACGTTCACAACTTGTTAAATGCTTCTATAGCATAATAAAAAGGCTGCAAATTTCACATACTGGGAGACTTCAAAAATATTTTTTTCTCCTTCTCTCATCTACGAGCTTCTTAAAACCAATCCTAGGTTTGTTTGTTTTGTACATTGAGTTAGAACAACTCTTATCGTTAGAGGTATAGTTGTCATTCTTGCCCCTTTACCCATTTCCCACCCTTTGTTATTCTGAGAATACTGTACTCGGGATTCATTTAGATTTAGACTCATTTTTGTATCGACTAAAGCCATGATTGTATAACCAACAACATTTGCTTGTTGAACACTGATAAAATAAAGGCTTCTGTTTGAATTTAAAGTCACACCGGCAGATCCTGACGGAATCAAGGTCAAAACCTGAACTTGGCAAAGCCTTCAGGCTCCCTGGGCAGAAATGACAAACTCTGCTCACCAGGTAAGCAGCAGGCACTGGAAGGCACTTTTTTGCACACTTACCTCCAGCCACCTCCAGAGGGCCGTTTTTCTTCTTCAGCTCCTGCACCGCGTCAGTGAACTCCTTCCCTCCCTTCTTTTCCAGAGCAGAGCCTGAAAATCAAACAGAGGACTGGAGTGATTACATCCTAACATAGAGATGACAAACACACTGCAGGAAAGAGGAGAGGTGATGTCATGCAGACAGACGGGCAGCAGGCAGGTAGGCAGGCAGGCAGACAGACAGACAGGTAGGCAGTGCAAGGACGATGCTGTCAATCATTTCACCTGACGTCTCTCTGAATCTCTGAGCTCTGATGCAGCAAATAGAGTCTCTGTTACTTTATTTGTGAGACTCAGAAAAAAGTCTCACAAATGAAGTTACAAAGCTAGCATTTTCCAAATGACTCATTCTGAGTCAGTTAAACTAATGAATTAAAGCCCCAGTCCCTAATTACTTCCCTCTGACCTCATATACTGGCTCGCTCTCTGCAGTGGACTGAGGTTTTTCTGTCTTTTACTCAGAAAATTAGGCAGGGAAAAGATGTTTTAACGAGGAAAACAGCTAGCAGCGTGTTATAGATGATGCCATGTTTGACACTTACAGAAAAAAAAGTCCTCGAGTTCAACTCTGAAGGGGAGGAATTTAAATGTAGAGGTTATGTGACCACTGGGAAAACTTGTTGTGATGGTTAAACTGAGTCACTCCACTATTTCAGATTGGCTAAAGAGAGGAGCAACAGAGGAAACCAGAGAGCAGAGAGGTGATTCAGATCTATCACAGCCAGAGAAATTAACGATCTGGCTGTTAGGTCATTATAAACAGGCAGAGAGAGAGAAAAAAAAAAGGTAATAAAGGTTTATGTCAGCCTCTTTAAGGAAAGTTAGTTGAAAGAAAGTCTATTCAAAGAGAGAGACAGCTCACCATGAAATCAAAATTCATATATTCCTCTTGCCTGTAGTGCTATTTATTCATCTAGATTGTTTTGGTGTGAAATGCCGAGTTTGGAGATATCGGCTGTGCAGACATCTGCCATCCCTCTAATATAACGGATCTAGATGGCACACTTACCACAGTATCGATGCTGATACCAGCAAATGCTTTCTCGCTCTCTCACAGTGTCCACTTAGGCCCGACTCCTCTCAACCAATTATCTAAAATGCTGTTGTTCTCATCACATAGTACACAAGTCTTGATACATTCATCTTTTAATAAAAATCTAGAATGCTTTGCCTTCTAAGTCAAAATGTCCCCCCTGGCATCAAACATGTTATCGAATTATCTGTATTTTTCAAGAAATTGTATTACAGCTGGAAAATTCAGTATTATGACAACACTACTCAACAGCAATGTCTCTTTCCATGAGTCACGCCTTGGTTACACCAAATAATCTACAGACCTTGTAGCAAACTGTTTCACATAGGAACTATTTTCTTTCTACCACGTTACACCTGCCAGATGAGCACCTCCTTCTTCACTGTGATTAGCTGATGGGTGTAGTTTGGTAGGAAGGTCTGTAGATTATCTTGAGTAACCTGGGCATGATTTCTAGAAAGAGACATTGCTGTTGCGTTTCATTCATATATATATTTTTTGGGCCTTTTCATGGCTTTATTTACAGGTGGAGAGTGGCAGGAAATGGGACAAGAGAGAGGGGGTCAGGTCAGATGCGACCCCTGAGCCGCTGTGGCGTTTGTAAATGGGGCACGCGCTCTATCGACAGAACTACTGGGGCGTCACACTGTTGATTTTTTTTCAAATATATTTTACTGTAGCTTTGAGCAGCACAAGCCAAGTGCATCCTAGTTCCATTATATTCCAGAAAAGGCAGAATCGCTACGGCTTTATCACCACAACCTCGGAAACTCACACCAAAATAGAAATGGCACTACAAGTAACGGGGAAAATGTGTACTTTTGATCATGGGCTCCTTTTAATAACAAGCTATTGTCAGTTCTTTTCATTTGATGCTTCAGGAAAATTAATGTCTCAATCAAAAACTCAGTGGGTTGTATTCCTAACCAGCTGGATCGACAGCACAGTCGAGGGGACGGAGGTCACAGGATATGAAGCCAGCCCTAGATTGGCCACATTTCAGCCAAGTGGAGCAAAGCAACATCAAGCAACAGCAGCGGCATGATAGAAATACAAAGTCCTGTATGTATTACAAAACTGCATTCAACTCCTCTGAGTAGATCACATTTTCTTAACACTGATATTTGATGACTAGTAGGCAAAACAAATTTAAGTACTGTAAAGAGCAACACACTGGCCACCATGTCTCAGGACTTTATTCCTGCTTTTGCACATTTTGCAGGCTGGCTGTAGCATGTCATATGCTGTAAAATAAACTTGCAAAGGCTTGAAAGTTGCTTTAGGCAGTGAACGTTTTTGGGGTCAGATCATTCAGATAAGGATCGTGTAACTAATGCATCTGTCTCACGAAGCAGGATTACTAATTTATAGTGCCTTCAGACTAAAAGCAGTGTAAGAAGCTGAACTGGTGAGGGCGCGCCGGGTCAGGTAACAAGTGCATCAACAAAAGACAATCCAGGAGGACCGGTTTAAATAACAGATCCATGAGTTTGAACACTAGTAGAATAATGCCTTGTAGTTGCACACCACTGCGCACCAGTCATGTTTCTGTTCCAGTGCCATGACGTTGAATAAAGGCCAGAAAATTGAATATGATATTATCGTTCAGTTGACCCAACTTTATCATTTAATCCTATTAGGGGCCCGTGTCCACATAGCGAGTAGCAGCATCGTGTCTAATGAGGAGCGAGCATATGCAGAAGCATGTAGAAAAAGCACTGCTCCCAGCGTCTTTTTTCAGAGCGCGAGCCAGCTTTTTATGCGGTTTTTGGATTGAAAATCTCTAAATTTTTAAGAAAGGCACTGACTGCTTTTTTTTTAAGGCAACCAATCATACATTCGACTTGTCACCCATTGCCACGGTAATCCAGATAATTGAGGGGAAACTTGTTCTGGCTAGGAGAGACAGAAACGTCCATTTGTGGGAGCAGATTATCTGTGAATGTTACTTGGTGTGCTTTTGTCACCCTACGCATTGTAAGCTTGTTATTAGCTGTTTGGTCAGCCCTCTGTTACCATAGCGTTAGCAGCTGTCAATGAAACCAACGTGCAGCGTTTTTTTCTCTCTTTGCACAGGCGCCTCATCCCAGTACTCTCAAGTGCACGGCCTGCGCTTTTCTGCCAGGAAAAAAAATGCTATGTGGACAAGAGTCCTTAGACATTTGTGGAAAATTTGTTCTTACTAATCATATGAATTGTGAAGTACTGGACAGAAATGTGTTTTGGGAGGTCACAGAGACCTTGATCTTTGACCACCAAAATCTAACCAGTTCATTGTTGAGTCCAAGTGGACCTTTGTGCCAATTTGAAGAAATACCCTTAAAAGTGTTTCTGAAATATCGCATTCACGGGAATGGGGCAGACGTACGGACAAACTTAACTCTTAATGGTTGATTGTCAGAGTCATTAAAATGCATAAAAACATTGCCCAGGGATTTTACAACTTGGGAGAGTAATCAGGGCAAAACCTTCCATCTGACGTCGATCACAAGTAAACAACATAATTACTTTTGGCTTGTCGGTTGACATCGGGTTATATTGTGGCAAATATTGAGATGGCTTTGACTTCTTCGTCAGACAACTTTTCAGTTGTTTTTTTTGCCCAATCTCTCTGCATTGCCACCCATTCGTGCCCCCCAGCCATCCTTGTCCAATGAATGGGGGCTTTCTTTTTGTTGTGCTGTGCTTTCTTCTTCAGTCCATGATGTCAATGTTCCAGGTTATTCAACTAATTTAATTAATCCTGCTTTGAGAGACAGACCCCTGTTGCAAGTAGGAACTGTTCAGAAAACTTCTAATTTTTGGTGGAGAATAAAGCAGAAATCTCAGACATCTGAGAGAAGTCAGCTGCCAGTGCCTCTGTTTTTACAGCGGTGAACTGCCAAATTCAAATGATCCTTTTCACAATGTCCACATTGAGTTTGTCTTCTGGGTGAGGTTTATTGAAAACATAGCGTGTGACTGCAGCAGTCTTTGGCAGCTGACTTTCTAATCCTGGAAACTGGAGTTTCCCCACAAGCACTTAATTGCGTGCATAAAGTAGTCCCTACTTGCATATTTCAAGCCTCTGCAAGTTAATTCTCACTCGTGATACAATAATAGTTATTTCAGTCAATGTTTCACAAAATTACACAAATACTAGAGTGAAACATTGAGAGTAAGAACAGCAGGGAGTTGGCTTGTGGGTTAATAAGATTTTCTTCAGGGCAGAGCGCTCGCTCAATAACAGAGCAGAATAAAAGCTGTGCTGCTGCTGTGATGCGTGTCCACAGACTGCAGTGCAGACTATCTGAGATATGCAGAGAGAGAGCAGACAGGCAGTTGTGGTCTCCATGATGTTGATGGCTCCTTTACCTACTTCACCACCTGTATAGAGGGCGGAGCTGGTCGGGTGAACGACAGCGTCGCTCTCCACGGTGGAAATGTCAGCTTGGACAACTTGCAACTACAGACGACAACAACGACAAACAGGCAAATAACAATGGTGGTAAAAACACAGTGAGTGATCAGGAACAACAAGATGGGACCAAAACGCAGAGGAAAAAAAACAGATGAACTACAAGAACAGGAAAGAAAGAGACAAAGAAGTGAGCGCACTCTTTATTGGCTGATCACAGGAAACAAGGAAGCACCTGTGACACGGTGAGTCTCATCATGTAATCAGGAAGCAGGACAGAACACAGTTAGCCAGAAATACAGTAAATGAACACACACTTTTGCAGCTTACACTCATCGGCACCAAAGACTACATGTTTGAGTGCACTAATAAAAATGTCTTTTTTATAGCTTTTAAATTGAAGAGCAACTTTGTTTGGATCTGTTTTCTGACTAACTGTGTCGTCCTGATTTCTTGGCTCATTAAAATGAGCAAAGAATTTTATGATCACACTCCAGGCCACCGACCTCACAGTCAGGCTGCAGCGAGCCACTAACAGAAGCAGTTCATGTCAGATTTACTTCCTTAAATTGATGCTCTGTTGCATTCCAATACTTGTCCTAAAATTAGGCAAACTCTTCATAAAGGTCTGGAAGCCATCTGAAAGGAGGACAACCTGGAATGAACCTGAACACATCTACATGATGGGAAGAGTGAGCAGGATCACTGCTCTGAGGAGCTCTGATAAAATCCTTGAATGTCTTCAGAGAAATGCATGTCATGCTACTGGGAATTTAAGTTATTCATTTATTTATTTTTTTATTTTTTTTAAAGAGAAAAGTCCTTCTGCTCTATATATAAGTATATAAGTAAAAAATATAAGCAGGGTCATTTAAGTGAGTTCAGAGGATCAAAGTTATGATCTTCACCAGTTTTTTCCACCGTGAGCATCATCAAGAAGTGTTTATTTTTATATTTTATTCATCAACAAGTAGTTCTGAGAAGAGTTAGCTATGGATGTGGTTTACAAGGCAGTACTGTCAAAGGCCTGGCATAAAGCACACTTCCTGTTTTTGCAACTAAAGTTCATTTCCCTGAAGCACATGAAAAAACTAGAAGGTTAAAGCCATTCAAAGTATACTTAGAGAAAGGCTGCATCTCTCACTGGGGTTTACTGAAATCTTCATGTAATTTGACAGAGCTTTATCTAAAGTAAACCTGTCTTACGGAGATGTTTAAGAGTAATTAAAGTGTGTTCACAGGTCTTGGGAATTACAACAGCATATGTGAAAAAAAAGTAGCTTTTGTTGCTCCAGAGGAAGCTGCATGTGATCTGATGAAGTGCTTCCAGTAATCTCACTCTGTGGCTAACTTGCATTGTGGGTAATGTAGGTGGCAGGTTTTGAAAAGCAGTCCACTAGTTTATTGCACTTCTAGAACACTGTGGGATTCATTATATGTGGTTCAAAAACAATTAAAATCAATTCAGCAGAACCAGAGATGTTTTTTTTATTCCATGCATTCTTCTTCTTTTCAGTGGCCTACATTACCCACAATGCAACTTAGCTACTGGATGATATCACTGTAGCAACAAAGGGCTCATATGCTGTCGCAATTATTGTAAAGTCTAAGAAAACTGAAACATTGTGGACGAAAGTAGACCTTGTGTTAATGGTAGGAAACATTTACTAAAGAGTCATTGTACCGTTTACTTTGCGCTTCCATGCCTCTCAAAGACTGGAAACAGCCGTCAACGTGTTGTTTGAACAATCAAGTATCCATGTTGGACCCACACTCCGACATGACGCACATGAACACACTGAAGTCGGAAGAACGACTTCCCAACTCGGGAAAAAGGGACCATCTGAGGAGCACTTGAATGCAGCATTAATACTTCTTCTCAGACACAGTAGTACTCCCAAAGACCTGTAAACACACTTTCATTTCATTTCATTTGATAACCTGTTAGATTTTTATTTTAGAATTTTAAGTTGTGTAGCTGCATTAAACCAAATATCCAAGTATCCAAAATATGTAATTTCTGCTAAAAGTGGGTGCTGATAGCTTTAGGTTAATACAATTAAGATAAACCTCCTTTTTCTGAACTTTCAATAAACTCATCAGAAAATGTCTACAATAACACAGAGTGAAGTAAACCTGCAAATGATGAATCAGTTGAGTAAAAAGAAAGGTTTTTCAGCTGGATATTTGTATTAGTGATCTTTCTATCAGCTCTTTTCTCTTGTCTGGATTCATTTGTGATTTTTTTTATTCAAGAGAAACTGAAGGTTATGACTTGCAGTTAACGATGCATATTGTAGATTCGGTCAGTATCTCTTTCACTGTCCAACAGCTTTCCTAAATGATCATAACATCAATAAAGTTGCCCACAGAGTGAATAAACAGACCTGGAGGAAGAAGCTCCTTCAAGCCGCGGTCTGAAAGAGTTCTTAATTAACTGGTGATTTAATTTAGAAGACGCTGTTGAGCATTCAAGGATTTTATATCTCAAACCTCAATGGGACCAGAGGGGATGGGTTGGGTGGGGGGAGCTCACCTAGATCATCTTTAAGTTCAAGTTCAGCATTGGTGGGGTTGATGACCCCCTCCACGTCAAAGCCAGCCAAGTTACTGACCTCGCTGTGAATGAGGTTGAGCTGCGGAGGGGGGAGGAGGCGGGGAGGCATGCCGAGGAGGGAGAGCAAGAAGGAAGAGGGGAGGAAGCAAAGCCATTAAAACCAGATTCACACCAGAGCTTGAAGGGATACCTTGACTTTTTGTTCATTCATAGAACTCTGAGTAAATGCTACATGCATTTTTGTGCCATTACGTGTACAATTTAATGGCTAAATGTAGACTACGGTAGTTTTATGTAATCATCTCCCAGACAAATCACTGCTAAACTGCTCACTGATATATCAGGTTTAAAGTCAAATATTAGCATTAGTTAACATTAAATCAGACCTCACAAGGTGCATTGATTAAGAAATGTTCAATTATTTAAAATGTCAATAGAAACAGTCTGGGTAATCAGGGCCACATTTATAAGCTACAGACAAAATGCCACATACAGGAGGGATGGAAACAGTTGGCAGACGGTTGAAAAATACTGTTAAATAAGTCATTTTGACTGTTGTAGCATGAAAAGCACTGCTGGTACTGTCAACACTAACAATTGCTCAGTTCTATTCAGTTGTCAATGGTATAAAGGCTCATTTTAGCCACCTTTGTGGCTCCATCTGTAGTTATTAAGTTACTTTATGGTGTAAAAAGGGTATTTCAGAGCATATGTCATTTTGTCTGCCTTTATGTACAGCACTGTTCAAAAGATTGGAATTGAATACAACAAAATTCATGGTTTCAGATTGTAGAAATTCCGCTTCAACAAATAAATGATGATGTTTTGTAAGAGGAGTTTGCAGATAAATGTTTTCTACCTTGAGACAAAAACACTGTGAAATGGTTCAACTGAAGGGCAGAAAGATAAAAAGATACCTCTGAGCAACAGCTGAATAAGAATATTCTTAAAAAATCATTGGTAAAAGAACCTTAGCAATGGAATCTGTGTAGATTGAAGTAGGAACAGGTTCTTCACAGTTCAATCTAACCCCTGAGCAAAGTGCAGACAACCCAATGAAAACATATTTATAGCCAAGTGTGATCAAGGGTCACTTCTGCTTCTAGACTAGAAAACAAATTAAAGATCGAAGAACATTTGACACTGTGAAGACTGACAAAAAGGACACTTTAAGCCTTTAAAGCTGCTGTAAGCATTGTCGTTGTTTAAAATAACTTCCTATCCGTTCTACAGTTAGCAATCCCCTCCCTCCTCTCTACGTCACCACACTTGCACGACTCCTTTCCTTTTTTTTTTTTAGGCAGGTACCTTTACCTCTTTCTTTGCTTCAAGCGCTGGAATTGGTAGCTTTCACTATTCCACAATTGCTAGTGTCAGTACCAGAACAGGAGAATCCTGCTCTTTACAGCAGACAGGAGCGCCTCTATGTGGAGTTCTCTGTCCGGATTGGATTAAGTGGTCAGGGATACCAGAAAAAGACTTCCCTCTTTTACTGCATGAGCAGGGGAGTACAGTGTTGGAATACAAAGCTCTTTTAACACGCATTTTAACAAGAAAATAACACTTACAGCAGCTTCAAATATTCTTCTTTTGGGAACCATCTATCCATGTTATATAGCCATTATTGAAGAAAAGAAGTAAAACATCCATATTACAGGTGAGTCCAAACTTTCGAACAGTGTTGTATCAGGGTCAGTTTTTTTACCATTTACTCCATTTTTGTTTGCTAAAATGAATCCAATATGTTTATATTTATTTTACTATATGACTCTTTTCAGGTTCTATTGTTGAAGAAAACTGTTGCACACAGTTCTAGTTTCAAAGCCAGCCGAGACTGAAGGAATATTCTCAATCAATGAACTCAAAATGTCAAGGTATCCTTCTAAATGTCAAGAATATTCAAAGCATTGGCCTTAGTATCTCTAAGTCTAAAACTCATCAGCGTTCTGTTATACAAACACATTTCACCTCTAAGGATTTAAACATAATAACAAAATGCCCAAATCATCCCAAACGAAAGCAGCGAGAGTGAAAGCAGTGACAGAACAGTGAGTGTGTGACGGAGGCTGAACACTCGGGCAGGAAAAGTGCAGTTACGATAATTAAGTCTATAAAACTGAAACAGACTTGCTTTTTCTATTTATGGGTTCATTATCTCAATCAGTGGGAGGTTAACTGCTTTCATTTGATTAATTATCTTCCACTGCTTTCAACAGCTGCTGAAATCTGTGGTCAGATACACAATCAGGCACAGAGACATTTTGCTAATTAGGAAAGCAAAACGACAGCAGACAAATATTGCTGCTACTGAGTGTTAAAGTTGAATTTCAAATGAATAAATCTAAGAATGTATGTAATGACCATAAGCCAAGACAACATGTGTTTAAACTCTTATCTTTCAGCAAAAAAAGAGGTAATTTTAATTTATTTTTTTTCTGAAACTACAGCCTGTAATCTTTGAAAATAAACATAATCTGTAGCCAAATGATACTGGCAGAGTCATGTGTGTGCTACATCAGCTCAGGCTAATTACTCAGTATTCAATTTTATATAAACACTTGCAATGTAGACCAAAAGGCATGCAGTGCCATTAGCAGCAGTTAAAGAAACAGCTGAACTTGGAAGTAAATTTCCCACATTTGCTCTTCTATGGGGGGCATTTAATGTTTTTCATTAGGTTTTTACAGCATAATATATAGTTTGCATGAATAGGGAGATTCAAAACAACAGCAAATTATGTTCCTGTAGAAACCATTAGCGAATCCTATCTGTAATGTCCCAGCAAACGATGGCTGATTGTTGTTTGAATGTCCAATCAAAATGTCCTCTTACAGTTCCAAAATGGAGGTTGTGCAGACGTCTGGATATTATCTTTATGTCAGCTGGACGTCCTCCTAGCAAGTTTTTCGCCTCAGCTACCACAAGCTGTTTGCTATCAAGACTTTCTGCCATCCTACTCCACCTGACTTGCCCTTAAGTCAAATTTCTGCCATGTGCAATCAAAAACAGTTTGGTAATAAAGGTCTAAATCGATGAGACAGGAATATTATTAACACGTAGAAAGGCCTTTAAATAATATGATGATATTGTTAGGCTATCTCGCATTACACAATATGTATCTAAATATTTAGAAATCCCATCAAAAACATGTCATGCATGCAAAGACTGGGCGGCAAAATCAAATATCACAATATCTTTGAGCAAATACCTCGATATCGATATAAAAAGAATGTATTAACACAAAGTGTGGCAAACACAGCACACATAATATCGAGGCACAGGCAGTGATTATAACCAATTAGCAATCATTATCAGTTATTAGGATTGTTTAAAATAAGGGAGGCAGTGACACTAACTTGCGTCATTCTTGAGTCATTCATCCTCTTACTCTCAATGACGTTCTGCTGCCTCTCATGTTCTTCTAACTCACTTCTATTTTTAAGCTTCTGATCTTCATGATCTTGTGATCTTGCGACTTGATCATAAGATCTTCATGATCTTGCAACTTGATCATTTAAAAAAATAAATAAATAAATAAACATTGTCAGGGCTTAGAGGAGATTTTAGGCAAATTTACTTCCATGTTTCAGTTCAATAAAAAGGGTTAAAAAGAGATTTTTATGCTCAGCAGGGCAGAAGCACGGGGAGCTAGGAGAGCTGGCAGATCTGAGATACGGCAGACAAGCATTTGCACAAAGCAATCACAATCCCTACTATCACACTTTAAACTTAGTACACCGCTCTGTTGTGGAGCAGTATCAACTTGTACATGAAGTGAATCATAGCAAACCTGTTAGGAAGTACATTGTGATGCAAACTTACATTTATAGAACAAAATATCACCAACAGTATTCTTTCAGTGAGACAGACCAGATAACTAATTAAAACATCATCACATCATCTTTCCTTAAGTTCACCTGCTTCAGTTATGACGGGGAAGCAAAGACAAGACTGGATAAAAGCAGAACATGTTTTAAGGAAGCAGATCTAACAGTTTGTAGACTGCACGAGTGCTTTAAATAAGAAAGTCTGTGACAAATCTTTTTTGATTTTATAGGGTTGTTCTGATATCAATACCAGTATCAGAAATGCCTTTAATTCTGCTTAAAATGCTGGAACCGAAACAGAAACGGGCCCTGATACTTTCTAGCAACATTTCATACACCTGCAATTTGACATGTTTTTTACTGCACAAGTAGCCATTATCCCTAAACAGCAAGTGCAACCATAACTATGGGTGTCATGATTCAATTTGAACATTTTCTTTCAGCGCTGACGGCTTTGGCAGTGGTAGAAAATCACATCTGTAGTTGAAACGATCAACAGATCATTGGTTTTATGCTCTGACAACTGTCATTTACATTTGCAAATTCTTCCTAAAAAAGGTAAGGGTAATTTACAACAGCTTCACTTTATCCTGGTGGCTTTCTGCAGCTAATGAAGCTTCTTATAAAGTTTGGTTTCTCAAGTCTGTCCTGAATAAACCTCCTCCTCCTCCTCCCTTCTCTGATGCTGTTGGATTTAACTGTGGTACAAGTCAGTTGATCATCTTTAAGCTCAGAGGATAAATGTCTGAAAAAGCTTCCTGCACGCTGAACCCATGCAGAGGGGAAGGATCTGAGCAAAAAAAAAAAGAAGTGTGATCCTGCTTTTTATGTCGATGACTGAATTAAAAGCTTTTTTCGATCGACTTTCGATTTAAAATTAACACACCTATCCATAACATGCTGTTCATACAGGGTTACAGTACCCAGTGATGACAGACACACACATTAAGGTATCAGAATCAGTTATAATAGTATATCTCAAGCACTTATCTGATTCATCTGAGGCAGAAATCTGAAAGAAAATCCTTTGACGTCAAATTTTAGGTGTTTCAACAGATTTTTTTAATAAGCCCTGTATTAGTTAGGTATCTCTTGATCCGGATTTTCATTTAACAGAAACCAGACTGTAGTATATCATATATTTAGCTTAAACCTGTCCAGGGTTAGTTCATTATAACAGAGAGAAAACTGACCTTTTGGCCCAAGAAGAGGCTCTTGGTGGAGAGCACGGTGAAGCTGTCAACAGGAGATCCCTCTGTGGTGCTGTCCGCCGACGCCGCCTTGCTTACCTCGCCCTGTTTCTGTCGAGGACACAGAATAAATGTTGACACTATGTGACACTTTATTTTACTCTCGAAAGGAAAATTGTTTTCTGTGTGGGGACAAAAGAGGTCAGTGTCAGCTGTCTGTATCACCACTTGTACTAAAACAAAATCATGTCTCAGTGCAGTTACTAAGATTTTTCTTGATTCAGAATGTCAATTTAACTTTTCCCTGATTATTAAAGATGTGACACCTTTCTTTCATATTTGGTTTATTTTCTTCCCATGATTAAAAAATATGTGAACCATTTAACCTGTAACATCCTGTTTATTTACAGTTTATTGTTAAGGAACACCTGAACTTGCAGACAAAACAACCTGTCCCGATAATTAAGTTCTATTTTTTGGACATCATCATTTTCTCTGTAATTTTTAACATTTTCTGGTGCAGTTGGTAAATCAGTAAATAGCTGATTATAGCTGATCATTCTTATTTTGTGAAATTAATATTTACAAGTATAAGAAAAAACTTGCTGAAACTTTATCTCTTTATTTCTCTCTGTCATCTGTATCACATTCACCAAGGTTTCACGTCATCTCTCCCCGGTTGCGTGAGGAGGTTTCCGGTTGCGTGACATGACATGGCTGACCACGCTGAGACAAACGCAAACTATTATATAATATAAGTGATCAAAGTGCCCGATGGGCACTGCAACAACGAGAAATATATAAATATGGTT
>OMLP01004410.1:5510-15576 GCA_900302685.1 Spondyliosoma cantharus | reverse complement strand
CCAAGGTACCCCCCCCTAAAAAAAAAAAACAAGATGGTGACAGCCCAACTCTACGCTTCAAAATGGCAGTCGACGAACCAGTGACGTCACTGTGGGTTTACACTTAATTCAGGCTGAAATATCTTCAACCATGAGATGAATTGCCATGAATTTTTTTCCAGACGTCAATGTTCCCCAGAGGATGAATCTGACTTTTGCACTCTCCTGATTTTCCCTCTAGCGCCACCATGAGGTTGAGTTTTGTGGTTTTGGAGTGAAATACCTCAAAAACCCTCAGATGAATTGTAATAACTGTGGTGATCCCCTGATATTTCATCTACCGCCACTATCAGGGCCAACATGGTTACAAAATATTTGTGACCATGCAGACGTTAGCATCTAGTCAAAACCACGCCTGTCTTTTTTGCAACTTAAGTATGTTTGACAAGCTGATTTTAAAAACGGACCACTTCAAATAACTTTAATGAAAGAATTCATACAACCTGCAGTGATAGGTAGCTAGAGGTAGAGGGAACTTCCCAAGGGATTAGTAATAGATTAAATTAAGCCGTTTTTTTAAACTCCAACAAGGAAACTGCCAGCGATCAGATATTATTGCCTGTTGTTACCTTACTCTTTTCCACCCTGTAATTGCTTGGCTTCCATTCGGATTTGGATTTGCTTCATCGTCGCTGAGTGTTTTGCTGAGTGTGTTCGCCGATGAGTGTGTGGATGTCTGTGAAAGAGATGCTGCCAGTGCATTCACTAATCCTCCAAGGCTTCTTCGGTTGCAGATACTTGGAAGCAACATATAACTGAGATGATTCAGCAGGACTCAAATCCAGAGTCATAACGTCTGCAGAGTTCAGATGTTTGGTGGATGATCCTTACTGCAGTAGCCAGTAGAGATGGGATATAAAAAAAAAAACACTGAAAATATGTTAATTATTTTTCATTATCAGGGTAATCATGAATCGAAATAGTCGTGAATATCCTCACGTGAATAACATAAAGCTGTCTAGCTCACTGACGTACAGTCCTATACTGGTTTTGTGATTTATTCCACATTGTATCCAACACAAAAACAAGTTAGATTGGATCTCTGTAAATAAGGATTCCAAACTAAAAATCGTCCGGGAGATGAAGTAACCACCATTTTTTTGTGCCGGAAGACCATATGATTTTACTTATTTAAGACTCTATGATTGATTGTTTTGTTTCTTAAAATATAATTAAAAAACCATGTGAGTCCTGTTTCTGATGCAATTAAAGTTATTGGTTTCAAACAAGCTGTAGCTCAGTGGGTAGAGCCGTTCGATCAGTGATCGGAAGGTCGCTGGTTCGAAACAACAACACCACAACCCCGTGAGGGAAAAAGCGGAATAGAAAACGGAACGGTTTCAAACAAAATGTAAGGTTAAAGTGATGTTTTAGTGCTATTTCAGTTCAGTTTTTATTCAAAAGTTTTAAGACTATCTTTAATATAATGGGATATCGTGAATCACAATTATGTTGGACAGGATATTAATGACATTACATTTTCATATCATCCCATGCCTAATTGCCACTTTATCTCTTTATTCATGCTGCATTGTCTTTTGCAAAGTCACACTCCTTAATGGATGCCTGAGGATCGGATATGAAAAGCAAAAAACTAAGTTGATTGGAACTTTGCTGATGGTGGGGCAGCAATGTAAAACATCTGTTTTACATTCTTAATCTTCACACAGCTAAACAGTATAGATGAGCTTTTATGGATTGTCTTCTTGCGTTCTCTATGCTTTTTCTAGCCAGAGCCAGCCTTTATTTTGAGTACAGTGACGTGGAGCTTTTCAGTGTGTACTCCATCTTGGAACATTGCATCCATTTCTAAACGTCAAATTATAAATGTCTCGAGGTCTGCATGAAATAGGTGTCATTTATATGCACTGTTGTTATTTGGGAGCCATTAATGAAGCCCTCACACAGTGTTTGCGCCTTACCTTAAACTCAGGACCCACTGAGGTTTCTTTGTGCATTGATTGCTTCTGCTCCTGAGTGCTTTGGCGCTGACTCAGCATTTCCCAATTCCTTAAAATAAAGTTAGTTTGACAGTATAGAGAGGGGCTGTCAAGTGAAGTAGTCATTATTCCCAAGGTATTGAGGTCAATCAAACTGTGAAGGCCCCGGGCAGCAGTAAAACCTTGAGCAGGAAGGTCAGCAGGAAAGTCAGAGCTATACAGCCATTAAGTTAATGGTAAGGTTTAATGACCAAATGAACAAACATTTAAAGGAGACCTATTATGCGTTTTTCAGTATTTTATATACCGTATGTTCTTGTAAAAGTTCTTGAAAGTTAAAAAGGTAAAAATCCGCACCAACAGTGTTTTGTGTGTTTTTTTAACCTTAAAGCATGTAAACCTGCTTAAGTAGAAACAAAAATGTAATTATGAACCCTGAAAATTAGCATAATATGTCTCCTTTAACTTTTGTTTTATGTTTTTATTAAATGATGTGAACATTTTTTATACTTGTATATTTTGCCATTAATAACTTACTAGCAGATACATTTTAGGTAATAATGTCGAGTTAAATCTGTTGAGAAATATGTTTGAGCTTATTTTCTTGTAAAAGGGTTTCTTTATTGAGTTCCTCATAGTCGGTGTTGTTAAGACTCTAAAAGCCCTTCAAGACAAATTTGAATAATTTGAGGTTTTGTGATTTGGCAGACATAAGTAAAAAAAAAAAAAAATTACTCTTGGATGAAGAGGAGAGACAGTTGTCTAAAAATGAAGAAGCAGATATGAATAGGATCACTGACTCATTCTCTCTCTATGCCGACACCAGAAGTGGTAAAACGTATGCGCTCTCTGGATAAGATGGGTGTACTAACAGCTTGTTAGTACTGTGCTGTAGATACTTAATAAAAACTTATGACAGTGAGTGGCCTGTTCCTGAATTGTTAATCCCAATCCCAATACAAACTCTTGCCAACCGTTTTTGTTTTGCAAAATGATGCAGAAAGGATGTGCTTGTAAAGAGCTTTTTTTTTTTTTTTTTAAAAGCTTATCACTGCTGCAACTCGCAAACGATAAAAGACAGAGACGACAAGTGAACTTGAGCACACCCCACTATGCTCCGCGTTTGGCATTATTTTTTAATTGCTGCTCCCCACAGTTTACTACTTTGTAATGAAAATAAAAGGCAGCTGGCTCACCAAATTTTAGCTTTTGAGTGTAGTTGGGCTGTTCTGCTTGACGAGCAATCCAACAATAAGGGTGATAGTATTCTATATATTTACTTTGTGTTGTCAAATCTCATGAAAAGCTGTTCATCCAAAGCCTGATATATCTTACTGTTTTTATATTCTCAGTGCAATAGATCTTTACTTTAGAACAAACTCTTACATGAACATGTAATGCTTTTTTGTTTGAGAAACCCTAGCATGAAAAAAAACACGGTACCCAGCTATATGAGAAAATGTTCTTTAAAACTTTAAAAATGAAACTATATATTCTCTATATTGTAAACAAAATGGGGATCTACTTGCTGATAAAATCTGAAGTATAAGTTCAGTTGTATGTTCTTAATATACAGTAATTTTTACCATGTTTACCATATTATTTTTTTTATCATTATTATTCCTTTGGCGAACTTCACTCACATTTGATCATATGTCGACATGTGGGCCTAACAGTGTCTCAGCAAGTCCATCAATTTCATCTAATGGAAGACATTTTCAGTGACCAGAGCTGTGTGATCTGAGGTGAAATGAAAACATAAGACACCTTGAGATGTTCTTCCCCCTCACCCCTTCTCCTCAAAGTGCAGATAATCACATTTAGCAGCACTCTAATGTGATTGGCTGAGGGAATCAGGTCTTCATTGCTTGATTGGTCGCACACGCACGCACGCACGCACACACCCACACACACACACGCACGCACACACACACACACACACACACGCACGCACACGCACACATAACCACTTCCCCCTTTCTTGTGCATTACTCCAGCAAATCAAATTCAATTCATCAGTTTGACCTTGAGCTCCTCCTAGAGTACAAAGTGTGTGTGTATCTGTGTGTGCGTGTGTGTGTGCATGCGTGTGTGTGCATGCGTGTGTGTGTGTGCATGCGTGTGTGTGTGTGTGTCCAGATTCTATAAATAATGCATTCAAACATCTACAGTAAGTCACGAATGAGAGATACTGACAGAGGGAAAGAGAGGAAAGACGAGTTGTATTAGAACCCTGGTGTCTATGAGCTTTTTATATGGAGCATTTCTGTTAGTATACTACTAGTATACTAGTGTACTACTATATAAATACATATCAAATACACTAAAACCTAATTTATCCACAACATTTGACGATAATGATAATTAACTGATGAAGAAATGCCTCAAGAAAATGAGAGAACACACTTCAGAGAGCAGGTTTACCACTGATTTCTCTTTCAAAATGATGGACAGGGCTTAAAATGTTGTGACCAAATGTGGCAGGTTCGACCAAATGTCACTGATGAGACTGCAATTACACTGCGAACAGGAGCCTTTCTCAAATGAAATCGAGAGACAAACATCGTGTAGATAAAGAAATCAGTGGTTAACCTGCTCTCTAAAGTGTGTCTGGAGGAAGTCATACGATGTAGATATGTGGGTTTCAGTGCGTTTGTCTGTGCATCGCCCATAGACTTCAATAAAGCTGTCACCACAGTTGACTCGCAAGCTTGCAGCCTTCTTCTTTCCCGACTTTGTTGGTGCATTGATATGTTTCTGTGCATGTTACTGCCATCGGCTGTCAATCAGTGGAATAGCGTGAGTATATCACGTTGCCTCCATGCTTGCCTTTGTCCATGTGCCATAGAAAAAACAAAAGCTGAACATGCTCATGGAAACAGTGGTCAAACTCTCCACAGGTGCCTTTATGCCAATAGCAGTACAAAAATGACCAAAATTGGCTCACCACCATGAACAATTTTCTAGCATCAGACTGAGACAGGTTTTCTACCCTGCCCAGACAGTTGAGAAACACTGTAACTTATTGCTGAGGTGTCAGCGAGTCACAGTGACTCAGACATTGAAGAACATGTTTCAAAAAACTACAATGATAAAAAAGGTAAAAGGCGCCTCTCTCCAGCCCTGACAGATACTGTGCGTCAGAATATTAAGGCCTCTTTGGGACCACACGTCAGCGGCGCCAGCAGTGGTGAATCCCAAGCTGTTTTCACTTTATGTATTACAGAGGCAGAGAACAGCCATGCTCGCAAATATTCTTTTAATGCTGTTACATTGTGAATTAAGTACTTTGCTATCTAGATATAACAAGATAATCAACCCCTTCTCACAAGAGGTATTTTACTCTTTATTACCTTAGGGTCGGGGTTCAACAGCAGTTTATTAAGTCCAGTTTTGAATCCACTCATTGAATTCAAGTCCCTTTATGTGTCTTTTAAATCTAATCCTCAATGTATAAAAATATAAACATAACAGACCATAAACCTTTTATAAACCCTTAAACAAATTCCCAAATTGAAGGACTATGCATCTTTAAAGTCTTAGTGGTAGTAGTATTTATTTTAGAATACTATAATGTTGCTGCTGCAAAGGAAGTTAATAAAACAACCCATATGTTTTAAACTGTGGGTCAAGAGAATGAGCTTGCATTCGTGAACTTCAGTCCCACTGCAATATAAAGCTGTCTCACGTCATTGTACATTGTGCAAAGCTGCTCCACCTGAGGGAAATGTAAGCGAACTCAAACAGCCACCAATTATACAGCGCAACAACAGTGAACACAGTTTCTCCTGCTTTTCTTCCAATTTCTCCCTCTGCTGTTAAAATAAGCCGTGTTGAGACAATGGTTTCTGTCCTGAAGGCCAAGTCTACATCTTTACACTCATCCGCTTTCCCACCACACTTTGGATTTAGAGAGGGATTTGCCTGAGAACCTCGAGTAGGGAAAAGAGCAGATAAGTACTGTTTATCTGATTCTGTCAAAAGTTCAAGCACTGGGAGAGTTAGCCAAGGTTAGCCTTCTTTCCTTCCTTCCCTCAAGACTTTGTATTTAACAAAGATTTGAGAAAAGAACTTCCAGAAGGAAAGGATTAGAGAGATGACACCTTTTATCTAAGCAGCGAAGCAACGGCCACATATCGAGAAAAGAATCACAGCATTACGGTATCTCTGCTGGCAAAGTTGGGAGGGGATTGTTGCCAAGGCAAAAAGACTCTGGTTGGTGGGCAAAGATCTCTTATCCCAGATGATCTGCACGTTTGAAGGTTTGTTTATTCAGCATGTTGCATTCATGTGTGGACAAAACCAGTGTAAAAGACCTCCGAGTCAGCTCCTAAATAGCATATTAGGGCTGCAACTAATGATTATTATTATAATAATATAATATGAATTCATTTGTCGATTCATCTGTCAAGTATTTTCTCGATGAAACAATTAGCTGTTTAGTCATAAAATGTCAAAAAGTGGGGAAATATGCCGATCGGTGTTTCTAGTGATGGATTGAAAAAAAAAAAAAAAGGTCACCAGCTGTATGGCGTGGGGAACCCTAAAGGGCACTTCATCATGTTTTATTTACCACAGGGGCACTTTGGCAGCATTTTCTTTTTTAGCATTGGGGGACCACCAGTTGGTGTTTCCCAGATCCCAAGATGACATCCTGAAATGTCTTGGTTTGTCCATAAATCAAAGACATTCAGTTAACTCTCATGAAGGATTAAAGAAACCGGAAAATATTCACATTTGCTTTTTTTCTAAAATGACTCAAACCAATTAAACTTTGTAGCTAGTTTGCATCTTGTGTTGTCAATAGTTCAAGTTCTGTGCAAAAATCTGAGCGAACTGTCGTTGGATTGTCATGATGAAAGTGTCTTTTCCTCTTTGTTGACGTTGACTCATCTGTTTCAATGCAGATTATACAAAACGACAAAAGCAGGGTTAAAGTCTAACCTGTCCACTTTCCATTACAGGCTTTTATCAGCCTATTATATTTTGAGTGTAACTCCAACACTACTACAACCTCATACTACATATATATGCAGGGATAAAGTGCAGCGACACTTTAATCAAAAAACATAGCTCGACACAGCTTATGTGATGGCGGAGAGCTTAATAGAATTATTCTGGTTTGAAAAGACATTGCTGTATCTCTAAAATGTCTCACAAAGCAGCAGCCGGGATCATACATAGCTCAATATAACTCTGGGCTTTGTCTCACAGGATCCTCTTTTTTTTTTCCTTCTTCTTTGTCTTCCTCACATTTGAACAAAGACAATCTGAATGTGCTAATAAGATTTTGTGAAACCAGACCCAGTTTGTTTTTCGTTTGGCAGAATGTAGTTAAAAAGAGAAACTGGAGGGGCTTTTTCTTGGCCGTGCAGGGTAAGGGAATCTTTTGACAATGAGGCTTAGTTGCTTGTGAGTCATCGCCCCACTTACAGGACTCAATAGCAGTGTTTACACGGACTCTGTTGAAGATGTTCAGGTATGCAGATCACAAGATGATCCTGAATACTGGTTGCAGCGTGTCAGATAAGCTCCTACTCTGGCTCTGAGAAATCTGAATATACAGTATCTGGGATATTATGATGCTGATGAGGATATTGATGCCTGTAAACACGAAAGGAAAAGTTCACCCAAAAATGAAAAATAATCCTGCTGATGGAAATCAGGTATCGTAGCTTCCTGAGACTTGGATTAGGCCTGTATGGAGCCATTTTATTTAAAACTTTTTCAGTTTTATTTATTTATTAAATTTTTTTACCTGGTAAAACAAGTCCCCAGCCATGTCAGTTGTTTAGTAAAATGCTGCCATGCTCTTTCGTTGTGAATCTCATGAAATGTTCTATGGACCATGAAACTTTCCATTGGCGTGGGGGCGAGGAGTTAATGAGTGAATTTTCATTTTGGGTTAAACCCGTCATCAACAAGTTATATTTGGATTTCCACAGTACGGGCAAGGTTAAAGGAAAAGAGTGTAACAGCGGATAGTATACCATGTCTCGGCTGCAAACACTGATTCTTAATTGGTAAAATTTTTGTAGTCGTCCTCCGGTGTTTGCAGCAGCTGACTTAAACTCGAATGCAAGCTGTTCCCTAAGGCAATTAAGATAAAACAGATTCTATTCAGTATGTATGGATGCGGGCGAGTGGGGATTAAAGTGGCCAAGAAACAGTCCACGGTAACACTTTAACTGGGATATGAGCCGCTATCTCAAATACCTCTTGCATGTAAATGTTATCATTAATGCAAAGTCACAGCAGATATTGTGCATACATAATGTGCACACACACACACACGCGCGCGCGCGCGCACGCCTTTATACATGGACATATGGATAAACATGTGGATTCACACACACATGAAATGTTACCGCATGAGAACTCATGCGCGAGAGCCTAAAATGGAACTATGCAATTATTTATATCCACATGTGCATATGTGCACATATGGACACTCTCTGTATATGCTCTTTAGATCACTTCTTCCCCCTCGTCCTCTCTGTGTCTCTCTCTCACACACCTCTGTCAGAGAGCAAGGATAGTGATCAAATATTGCTTTGTCAGCTTTCCTGTGCTGTTAATTAAATGCTGATCCATTGATACCTGAGTTTACGTTGGATTTCTCTCTTTCTGTCTGAATTTCTTTCTAATCCGTCTCTTTCACTGACATCTAAGTGGCTCAATAATGTGATTGATCGCTTGTTTTATTTTTTTCTATTCAGTTTTCCATCTTTGGTGCTGAGCCCTCATTTCTGTGATGTGATCTGCACCTGTCCATTGAACAATGGAGCCTGTATGCTGCTGTAAACTGCACTGACTGTAGATACATTTGAGATCTCCACTGGTGGCCATCTTCTTTATCTCTTCAGCCATTTTGGCTCCAATGCTGTCCCATTTCTTTCAGCGTGTATTACAACGCATAGTACAATGGCGGAAGTGTCCAAAAACGCTTTTGTGTTCAAAATATGTTTTGTGTTCTTTCTCATTATTGAGGTAGCAGTTGTCTGATGTCACACAACAAAAGTGGCACCCATGTGGAAGGGGTAGGATACAGTATTTGGATCAGGCTAGTGAATGGAATATTTAGATAAGTATAAAAAATAAAATGTGTAAAGACATCTGTCCTCTCGTTGTCTTGTCACAGTTTTGAATTCATTTACTGTATATATGTAAGACGGATGCACTGCTTTTCTTGGTGTGTGCACCAAAGAGACATCATTTTTCAAGTATTTGTGAACTTTTTGTGCCCTGCACCTCCATCGGTTGGAGGCTGATGGAGGACTTTGACTTGAACGCAGCATGGACTATTTCAAGATTTTTCTCAGCTTTACCTCTCTGGATTTTAATGCACAAGCTGAAACTGCTAACATCAGTTTGAGGGCTAGAAAACTATTACATCATGTAAAAACACCTGCAAATATCACGCTGGTCTTCAATATTACTAACTACTACTACTGCTTCAATACTGTTTCAAGCCATTTCTCATTATGTAGTTGGTTGATTTCTTTTTCAGCAATAAGCCAGTACATCACCATGCAACGCACGACAGGATGCAATATTGCCGTGACATTATGACACTGTTTCTGATGGTCAGCATTCAGTACTCATTTTAGTCTTTTGCTGGTTTGAACTGTTCGGATCAGTTAAATATAAAACCAAGCACTGTTCATGGAGAAAGTTATTTTAACACATACAGAACTTTCCATATTTTTACTGAACACCTTTGAATTTGAATTAAACATTTGTTATCTGCTGTAATCAAAGTAAAAATATGAGAATAAAACTAAAATATGTGATATATATGAAATATAATATATATACAATGCAGCTTTCTGCTCATTGAACTAGAATAAGACAGTTTTTTATTTGATTTGAAATGAATGTCTCATCTCGTGCTGCATCGTCACCAGTATAGAAACAAAAAGGCTCCAGAACTTGTGAATCTCATTCTCTTTTTATAGTCTGCAGTTTCCCTCATGTTTTAATTTCCTTTTCTTCCCGTTCATTCTCTCCTTCACTGCTCTTGCACTCATCTCTTTCCACCTCATCTGTTCCTCTCCTCTGTCTCTCCTGTCTTTTATCTCTCAGCA
>OMLP01004409.1:6384-19155 GCA_900302685.1 Spondyliosoma cantharus | reverse complement strand
TGTGTGAGTGTGTGTGTGTGTGTGTGTGTGTGTGTGTGTGTGTGTGTGTGTGTGTGTGTGTGTGTGTGTGTGTGTGTAGGTGGACATGGTCTAAGTGTGTGTATCTGTGTGTCTCTTGGCAGCATGGCGAGCAGTGGCAGAAGAACGCCTGCACCACATGTGTGTGTGACCAGGGTCAGTCTAAATGCCACACACACACCTGTCGGCCCGTCATCTGTGATAAGGTAGGTAGTCTAACACCCGCACCAACATAGGCACATCCACGCACACACAAACTCATTGACATTCACTTTAATTCATAAATCACCTCATGCATTTCTGCTCTGTGTTGAAGCTCTAACGGATGCAGAGACTTTTAACTATGCAGGACCACACAGAGATGTCTTCAACTCTCTCTCTCTCTCTCTCTCTCACATATACGCACTCTCTCCTCACACACACACAGACGGACATTAGGCTGTTAATTGCATGCAAATTTCAGCTTGAAGCTTCCTTTCTGTGCCGGAGTTCTTGTTAGTGAAGTCAGAGAGGACCGTAAACCCTAATCCAGACACACAATACAACTTTAAATGGCCACAGACAAGCACGTTATATGCTTGTACAAGTAAAATAAAAGAGAAAATAAGACTAAATCGACTGAAATAGCCGCTAGACATAGGAATCAAGGTGCGGTTATTAATCTAGAAATAAAATTTGAAGCAGGAAGTTCAGCAGATAAAACTAAAGGCACTTTCACTGTACTTGGCTCTGACTGGATGTAACCAGCCCGATGTAACCAGCCCGAAAGTTAATATGTATTTAGGCTTTAAGCCATTAAGTCACTGTTCAAAGCAGTAATGTTCACATATCTAGAACCACACTGATGGCCCTGATGAAGGCCATGGGCCGAAACATTTTGGTCCAAATGTCATGCTGTTGGGGAGGATAAATCAACATTTGATGCTCGAGTAAGAAGTCAGTGAAGCAGGATGGTTTAAAGATTAAGTCAAGATAAACTAAAGTATGTGTGTGTTTGGGGTAATGACGGAACAGGATGTGTTTTTAATATTTTTTGTGCAACAACACAGCTCTATGACACAGAGGAATAAGATAAAGCACAAACAATATTTGTCAGTAGGATGCACTCATATTTTTTAATGATCTTTTGACCACATTTGTTGCAAATATTTAAGAGTAAAATATTGCCAGCATTTAGACTACATGTACAATTGAGACCAAACAAATGTTTCCCACTAATCTATACAGCTCAGTTTATTTCAGATCCTTTTCTGCCCCTCAAGGGGAACTTCTTTTTGGAGGAAGGCAGCATAAAAACAACAAAAACACAATAAAGAATCAGACATCATTAAAGTGAAACAATACAGTGTACAATAAAGAGTCCATGAGGGAGGCAGTTTATAATTTTTTTTAAATGTTTGTTTGTTTGTTGCAAATTATGTCAAGACAAATGTGAATATTTTACTGAATTAGAGCACATGAAGCTGAGATCACATACAGATTTCAGCTTTGTGTTGTAAAAAGTATCCACTTCACACTAAAATACTGACAACACAAACTAATCAAAGTATGTGTTTGGAACTTATTTGCTCTCATTAAACCTATAAAGAAGAAAGGCCTGGAGGCAGAAGTTATCCAGCTTCCAGCTGGTACTGTGAAGCCATTGGAAACCTTTTTGAAGCATTTTGCTCTGTCACTCAGAGCTCCCATATTTCATTAAAACTTGACCAAAGCTAAAATTAAAATATTCTCAGCTCTGAGGATATTTTAGCAAGTCATTCCCTCCACTGATGATAGCACAAAAAAAAAAAAAAAAAGAATCCAGCACTGCAGAGAGGATCCCAGTGGACGCAAAGCCTCCAAACCACCACTCTGAAACAAGCAGATACAAGAGGAATGAAAGCTGAGCTAATAAATACCTCAATGTTCTGTTAATAAATGGTGACATGATTTGGACAGACCTTGAACACGCTCCCTCAATTTTGGTGGAAAAAAGGAAGTTTTCTGTAATTATGTCTTCATGTGGTATAGAGGGTCTGAAGCTCTCAGATGTGGAGGAGTTACACCTGCAGTGTCAGTGAATCTACACTTCACATCACTGTGAAATAAAGTCCTAAGAAACGCCTGGTCCAAACTGCTCAGTGTAGTCTGCCTTAATAATGCAACACACACACTCTCACCTTCATCCTCTTATCGCTCTCAGCTGAAACACACACAAACAAAAAACAGCTTTTTTACAAGCTCCTTGGATCTTCTTTGTCTTGTCTCACAGCTCAGTGTGCATTTCTTCATTCCCATCATCCCGGTTGTATACATTTCGGCAAGCAAACCTTAATCTGACTGTGCTGCTCCCTCTCAGGGTCAAATCAAAGTGAAGCGTGTTGGTCAGTGCTGTGACGAATGCACCGCCGCCAAGGGAAGCTGCCTGTACGAGGGCACGGTGCGTTACAGCGGTGACATGTGGAACAGCACGGGCTGCGAGTTCTGTACCTGCAACCGGGGTCAGGTGGTCTGCCAGAGGGCCGAGTGTGGTCGTGTTGAGTGCCAGCAGGTAAGCACGGTGACCTCATCATTGGAAGCTGTAGTTGTCAGTTTTGTTGTCCCAGACGTTTCCTGGGGGCATAACTGCCCTCAAAGCCTGGGAAGAGATCTAGCTGAACCCAGCTGAACTTTAGCCAAAACATGCAAGCACACGCTCCTTTTCAGATAAATGGTAATGTTTGTTTCTTACCTAGCAATTACTGAGAAAAAAAGGGGAATCAAATTATTTTCGTGTGAGAAATGTTTGTGTGAGGACACACAAAAGTGCGGAATCCTGTGTTATAGTTTTAAAAATAGCTATGACATGACACATTTTCATGTTCTTACCTGTAAATGAAACAACATACAAGATACATGAATGCAGCCCAACACATTTGTTTTTGGGTCTGAGCACCTGTTGGGATTGATGAGGAGTGAAAAGCCAAGAAGTAGGATATTATTTTAAAAAACTAATATAGAGATTAGCAATCCAAATAGTTGTGGCAATTATTCACCCAGTTTTCCTGCCCCCCAATAAGCAACATGTCAGCATCCAGAAATCCCATTTCCTGGCCTTTAAATATCCCTCTCAACATACCAAGTTATTTTTACACTATTTCCGACTATAGCTATTTCCCCCCAAAACATTTGTATGTGTTTATTCTTCATCTGATTTGTTTTGACTAACATAGCAAGAGGCAGTTTAGTGTTTTGGTTGTGGCAGGTTGAATGCAAAACAATTTGAAACTCTACATAATTCACTTCTAATCAGCACCAAGTGACACCAAGCCCTGCTATCCACCTAGGAATACATGGATAATGCGCTACCTAACAAGAGGTGCTGCATTAACTTGCTTTTTCATCAAGTCTACTCTAATGATCCATTCATTTTTAATAATCAGTGTGGAGTAGACCCTCTGGATCCAGGGTTTTTCACATCACAATCAAATATAGTAAGCTTGCTTTCCCTGCAGGCTCCACCTGCACTTACAGTTTTTCACCCTAGCTTTCCTGCCCCCCAAAAAGCAACATGTCAGCACCCAGAAATCCCATTTCCTGGCCTTTAAATGGGCCTCTTAAAAAGTTAATGGAAGATGTCGCAGTTGCTTTGTTCACCGTTGGTGTAATTCACTGCAGTGAGATTTACCAGTTCATAAGGTCTGGTGTTCCTATCTTCATTGGTATTTAGAAGTAAATCCAGATTGGCTGGAATTGCAGAAAGGGTGATCAGTTAAGGTTACAAGGTTGACTGCTTCCATCACAGATAATTCACTCAGTTTAGATGAAGTAAATTGAAAGACAAGATGAAACCGTACTGATCTACGTGGGAGCTGGGCACAGCAGAAAAAAGAAACAACACTGTACGAAACCGAGGTTGAATAAACTAAATACCTGTCAGTAGACACAAGCTACAGACGTCACACTTGAAAGACTTTCCCTTAATGCATCACGTGCTTTGAATCAATAATACAATCCCAACGTCAAAAGTTCACAACAGAAGCATCAGTGATAGCCCTCATGTCAAGACATGCTTTTCAAACTTGGCCCAGTTATGGATGTAGGACATTGAACGCAGACATTTCTTTTGGTCAAAACAAACAAAGGATTTGTTGAGGTTGTTTGCGGGTGTTCCCATGGTTACTTTTATCCTCTAAAATGACCCACTTTAAACTCAGAGCCCTCACACCTCTTCCAGTGTTTTCTTATGTGAAGCAGATTTAATAATATTACTTTAATATCCCCTGCCATGACCAAATAAGCCCTCATTAATCTTGCGGTATGGCGATAATTACAGCTGGTAAGTGCCATTAGCTGTAAGTAGCGTAGTTGGCATTTGTCCAGCTCTTGAATGGAGCAAGGTCACTCTGCTAAGAAGATCAGAGTCGTATGGTCTCACCCTGGGTGTGTCAGTGTGCAGAACAAAAAGAGGGAGGTTATGGGCTAATGAGCATGTGTGGGTCGATGGGCAGAGGAAGGCACTGGGGTACAGTTAGACAGGGGGGTGCCGTACATTATCAGCCAAGGTGGTAATGTACTGTAATATACTGTAATGATACTGTAAGTAGGTCTTGGCATCAGAAAATTGCATTAGTGGCATATTGCCATTGTAATGCGCAAAGCCTATAACTCCAATTTAGACATTTTTCCACGTTTTAATTCTTATTAAAGGATTACAAATGTCTATGAGTAGGTGTTACATGGTGTTGGAGCATACGCCACATAACATCTGGCCCTCACCATGGTTTTTCTTTTTTAAATCAAAACTGGAGAAGTGCCTATTTGACAATATTTTGGATTTAAACTTGATGCAAACAGGGGAACCTGATAATGTTAATGAGGGGAAAAAGTGGTTGGTTACCTCACTGAGAAGTTGGAGGTGTGCAGCCTGTCCCCTGCAGCTTTTCACCTTACAGCTCCCTCTTTTTCTAATAATTCCACAGGCTGTATAAAACTACTCAGTCAACTAATGTTAAATGTTAATACATGTTAATGTGTATATAATAATGTTAAATACTTTTAATGGGAAGCTGCAGCAATAGGAAAGTTTGTGGGCGTTTCTTCTTGTAAAAAGCCGGTGTGCCTGGTATTACCAGTGTTTTCACAAGCTTATCAGTGGAATTTTGGAACCACTGCAACCCAATCCACAGGCATATTGCTTGATTTTTGGGTTTGGGAAAAGTTTTTGATTCCAAACAAAATCAAAAATACTTAATATTTGCAACATAGATTACAAGGTTCTCAACCAAGAGATTTTTGACAGTGCTCTGAAAACATAAAGCATCAACTTGTAGCTGAATGATGATGATCATTCTGATCAATAAAGATGGCTTTGGATAATGGATATAGCCCAGTCCCCATTTATCTCTTTTGCCTCAGGGTGCGTTTCTAAGTGTACAACTTTATCATATTGTTGCATTTTTAAAAGATATAACAGTATTTACCTTTTCATCTTAAACCTTGGGTGCTCTCTTTGTCTGTCCTTTCATAGCGTCCTTAAAAAAAAATATGGTTTGTAATTGCTTAATGCTATTTCTGGGGCTGAAATTGCCCATATAAGAAAGTTTTACCACAAGTTCAAATTAAAATCATGCCTCGTCTCCTAAAATATGATGGTTTTATTCTTTCCTCTACAACTGAAGCCTTTGAAATGATTAATAATAAATATATTTTTCAGTAGAGGTTTTTAACTTAAACTAACTGAACTTAAGTTGAACCGAACAGAATTGGACTGAGTGATACAGCTAAAAGAACTGCTTTTGCTGTTTTTAATCATGCTTAATGTATATCAAGTATATTCCTCAGCTCCTGCCTAATTTTGGAGTAAAAGTAAAGGACTGGTGTACTTTCGACTCTCTATCAGCTTTACTTGTGCTTTACTTTTCCCTGTTGTTTTTATGACTAATCCTCTACAAGTGATAGTAACTTTAAGAATGAAAGGCAACCAAATATACATTTTGTTTTTTTTTTATCTTTAGGGATCGGAGCCCATTCGCCTGCCGGGGAAGTGCTGCCCTGAGTGCTCCTCTGTGAACCCTCCCTGTGTGTTCAACGGGAAATCCTACAAGGTACGTCTGTCAAAGATTTTATTTCGAATGTCTTTGCACATAAAAAAGAGAGGAAAATCAAGAAATCAAGAAATCCAAACTGTGTGGGTGAAACAAAGACACCACAGGGCTTCTATTCAAAGAAGATAAAAAGAAAAATAAGTGGCATAAAGTGTCAATGCAGAGGAGGGAGGCTGCTCCACAAACGACCAAAGACATCAATAATAAGCTGCATATAAATAGATAAATACAATCTCTAAACACTGAGAATTAAAGTTGCAACGAGACAGAGTAAATGTGTGTTTTAGGACACAGCTATCAGATTACTCTGGGCTTTTTAGCCTCTAACAACAATCTCTTCCTCATTACTTTGGTATCAGCTTCATTATTTACAGGCTGGTCCTGGAAACCCAGAAAGCGAAGGCTTACATTTTTACATTACCAGAGAGGAACAATCGTGAAATGCTGTTGGACAGCCAGCCAAGGCCAAGAGTAGAAAGTGCTATTATCCTTCCCTGACAGAATTTTCTTTGTCTCCCTGAGGAATTCATCTCACCAGTAGTAAACAAAGATAAATAATGAATGTTTATCACACGCCCACACGCATCGATACATGAATATTGGGATTCAAGTGTCTCGATTGAAAGGTTAAAGCATCAGGTTTGTGACTAGATGATTACTACTGGTTTAGATTCCCAGGTTGTTTGTCAAGAAATAGTTCAAGTGCACCCTGTAAAACCACACAGCTACATTGTTAACATTCATACATGATTATGTACGCATGGACAAATAGAACTAAGTAGTTATCTGATTCAATCAAGCATAATCCAATATCAAACTCAATAGTCCTGCATCACTCCAAACTTGAAGTGGTACTACTGCTTATGTGACAAAAGAAGTATCCATTTGTTTGTGGCTCCAGAGGAAGCTACACGTAATCTTAGAATCTGCCTTCAGAAATTTCACTCAGTGGCTAAATTGCATTGTGGGTAGTGTAGGTCCCAGGTAGCATTTCACTATAACACTGTTGGACTCATTACGGATAGTTTAAAAACAAAAGATCAAAATCAATACAGCAGAACCAGAGATATTGCCTCTTTTGTTCCACACATTCTCTTTCCTTTTCCAAAACTTGGCACCTACATTAAACACAAAGCAGCTTTGCCGGTCAGTGACATTACTGAAGGCAGTATATCATATTACATGCAGCTTCCTCTAGAGACACCTTTCAACTTTTTCACAAACTGTATGCAGTGGCAATCCCCAAGACCTGCAAACACACTTTAAGATGGAAAATTGGTGGAGTTACCCTGTAAGCAAAAACGTTTTACCAAAACTAGGATCTTCCTCAAATTATACTTATTAATTCAGCACAAAAATTGACAATTAGTGAGTTTTAAACGTGTTTGTATGTGTATCATTGAACTTATTTTCCCTATCTGTCTTCCTTCCTAAACTAGGTTAACACACAAACTTGATTAAGGGAGATATTAAGCGTATAACTTTCCGGAAACCTTGACCCTTTAAAGTCAAAACCAATAAGAACTATAAACATGATGGTCATGATGGTCTGTTGTAGTTTGACAGCACTGTAAGAAAAGCCAAAGACTCATCATATAGGTGTTTAACTGTTTGTGGAAGCCACTTCCATCTCCTCACAGTACAGAATCAGTGGGATCCAGCTGGGATGAATTATTATTTTCAGTCTTTATTCTGAACATACATACTGTACTCTGTCCTAAGGCACTCATTTTTGCAAATTACTATGTTTTAAATCCAAAGAAAAATATTAATGATATTTGGATCTTATTTTCTTGCGGCTGTGATCACGAATATTGACCTGCTAGAAATTGGTTTGGGTGGTCTGCTCCTTTAGTGCAGTAGAACAAACCTTAATTTGTTTGATAAATTAATAAATTGGATTCCTTGATGTTGTCAAGGGTACAAGGGAACAGTGTTTGGTTCTGTAAACCTAGCGCTCCTCAGTTCTTACACAACTGTGCACAACAGGTGAACCGTTCCATCCATCCTATTGAGATAAGCGACCCTGAAGGCTGCACATTTCATTCCTCTGTTGCTCAGGGCTGCAGGTTTTGTGCTCCTTAGATGGATCCTTGGACCTGAGCGCTCTGTGAATGGCAGTCCTGATCTAAAAACAGCCTTGTGATGCTTTTCAGTTCCAGTCAGTCAAAAAAGTTGTGTTGTCAGTTTGGTGTCTGTCCTTGTCTGTGAGCTTTGATCCGCCATCAGATCGTGACGGGAAAAACTCTTCATGGTTGATAAAAACGTTTAGCTTTTCAGTTTTTTGGGGACATTCCTGCTGTTTTTGATTAACTATCTGTCCTCTGTGGGATCCTGTCAGTTCACTCATATTGCTTTGAAAATGTATTTTAAAGTTGTGGTTGTCAGGTGTTTTTTTTTTTTTTTTATAACTGACACATACTGCTTATTAGCATTCAGGGTTTCATGCTGCCTGGTTTGTGTGGCTTTTTTTAATTGTGATTCAGCTTCCTCTAAGTTTAAGTCCTCTGTTGTTCTGTGTTTTCAACACAGTTCCACAATCGCTCTTTGCAAATAATAAGAACTTAAATATCTGCATTCACCAAGACTATGTCTGATAAACTGTCTTCCCTCTCTCTCCTCTCCTTTCACTCCCTGTCTCTCGACCTTTCCTCTGTGTTTTCAGGACCTGGCTCGATGGACTGATAGCGGTTGCCGCGAGTGTGAATGCCGCGATGCCCAGTTGACTTGTTATCTGCGTTCCTGCCCGACCTGCCCGCCGGGCACCCTGGCCGTCACCCGGGAAGATGGATGCTGCCCAGAGTGTCCCCAAGGTATGTTGCTGCAACGGATGCTGGGTGCAAATGTGTGTGTGTCACAAGTGTTTGCCACCTCTGAAAAATTCCTCTGCTCTTTCAAATCCTGCACCTTTTTTACATCAGTCTTTTTTTCACAGCACACACGTCATAGATAAGTTGATTAAATGCTGCTGCTCCCTAGTCGGCACCAGGAATACTTAATTAACCTACGCGTTTAAAATGTACTGTGACGTCATTTGTACTGAAATGTCATGAAAACTTAGCTTCCGTTATTAATGCTGAATGTGCTATTGATAACATTCAGCCACTAAGTGTAGCATTCCATTTCCTCCTTCCATTGCATTCACATCACAACACTGCTGCTGGTCGAGTCATCTGTCCCCGCAAGTGGTTGCCAATCTGTGCACTAGCTAACGTTGCTGACGCTGCTACCACTAGCTAGGAAACGTTAACATTGCTATCGCTAGGCGACATTAACGTTGCTAATGCTAATTGCAATATGTTGCGTGCATACTTTG
This sequence comes from Spondyliosoma cantharus, assembly GCA_900302685.1. Classification (NCBI taxonomy): domain Eukaryota; kingdom Metazoa; phylum Chordata; class Actinopteri; order Spariformes; family Sparidae; genus Spondyliosoma; species Spondyliosoma cantharus. The sequence goes on along the minus strand of OMLP01004409.1, from coordinate 9,756 downwards.
GAACTCATCTCAGTCCCGTCATTTTGGACCTGAGAAATGTTTTAAGATTATTGATTCACAATCATAATAATGTTTTCAAGGGGAAGAGATACATTTAATCTGCAAGTTTTGTAGATGTTTTTTATTTTTATAATGATTTGTCTACATGAATATGAACTTTAACAACACCAGTTAACTGCTACTGACCTAAATTTAAGTCCAGGTTCAGAGTTCAGCTCAAAAGTCAGGTAAATTAATCTTTAGGAGCATCCACAATCATTCGGGATTCAATGTGTTGGTGTCTGTAGATGGCTTTAAGGTCCCACTGGTATTTTCCATAGACTTGTTTTTATTTGTCTACTTCTTTTTGTTCTTCACCTAAAACACCTTGATGAGACATTCTGAGGATTCAGCTGCCAAACATTGTCGCGCACTGTAAAATTGATATTCAGGTAACTCCATGAGTCATTTTCGATATAAGGTTCCCTTTCAACTGTGCGCAAGTGCTCATTTTCCACATTTGCCACAATTTCTTTTGACAGGCCCCTGCCAGTGTCAGATGCAATCAAGTATAAATGCTCATGTAACCAGCAAAACGATATGAGTGCATACTCACTGCCAAATCTCATTGGGTTTTTGTAGCCGTGTTGTATTTTCCATTAGTGTTGCTGTGGATGTCTTGTCTCTGAATTCTCTTTGACTGATTTTCCCTGTGTGATCATTGGTTGTTTGTGCAAAACCGGTCGCCCCCTCTCTGATTCCCAAACTCCGCTGTCTTGATGGAAATGACAAACTATATGGCAGTCTCTTTCAGGATACCTTTAGATAAGAAATATACACCACCAAAGATTGTGTGAAATATGCCTTAAAGAAGCTGATTTGTTTCAGTCGGTCTTTGTACAAACATGCTTTCTCCTTCTTTAAATTGGCAGTATGCAAGATTTTCGGGTAATAGAAAATTGGCACATTCAGGTATAGATTGGTTCCATTTAAATCTTGCTTTCACTTTGCTGTTCGGTTGGCCACTGGGCTTCAATTTCCGGGCTTGAAAAGTTGCCTTTTCTGACAGTCGAAGAAGACTGCTCAGGTCTGAATGGTTGTTTCTTTATTTTACGTCTCTTGATTTGGTCTTTTGTTGTGAAGCACTTTGCGGCATCTGCTCCAGAAGGATGCTACAGGTATATAAATAAACTTTAGTTACTTGCTGAAATGACTGCATATGTAAATGAGAAGCTGGTTGGATAATTAAAAAGAAGAGAGGGAGAGAGGGAGAGAAAAGGCTCATAAACAGAGTGACACAGAGAGCGAGAGAGAGTTTTATAGAGGAGCGAGGTAGTCAGAGGACAGAATCCACATTGTCCTTGGGGAGGAGGGCAGTGTTGGCCAAGCTGCTCTGTATGTTCCAGCACGCTGTTGCCTGAAGACAGAGACAGCCACTGGAACAGTCACACAGAGTCAATATAAAACACCCTCAGTCTGTCACTGCTTTTAACTTTGCTTTTATTTTTAAACCTTTATTTCTACACAGTCAGTCCTATTTATTTGACATGTACCTCATGAGTCTGTAAAGCCCTTCTCCATGTGTTTATATCATCATCAAGTACAAACCTGATTTATAGAGCAGGCAGCGACGGTGACGCGCTTTGAATTTCGGGGTCAGTTTTGTTGTTTGAAGGGGTGTTTTCTCCTCTCTATTTTTCAAACAAAGAAGGCGATTTTTGAAGTTGAGATATTTCCTGTGCAGTTGTAAACGAGCAGAATGGTATTATGGTTGCTGCTCGTCGCCTCCCTGGAGCCTTAAAAGTTATATGAAATGAAAAATGACCTTCACTTTGTTGGCCAGTTTTCCATGGCAGAATATATACCCGTTTAACAACTAATGAGTGCAAAACAGGTAAAAGCTTTTCCTATTATATGATGCAAGTATAACGCTGACCTAAATCCTAATTGGAGAATCTCAAAATTTCCAACCAGGGATTTTTTAAAAGGGTCTTTCCCCTTCTTTTCTGAAAACAAGAAAATACCACCAATTAAAAAAGATATCATACTCATGGCTTTATGCTAATTTCCCTCTTTCAACCTTTCAACCGCGTCACAAAACTCGAAAAGTGGCTTACTGACTAAAATGGCCAATACAGCAATTATAAGTTAACAAACTCAGGTTATTTTCCCATATAGATAAAAACCCAGCAGTCAATTAAACAAAGGGAGTACACGGTTAGCATTTATGAAGATTTATAATTAAGTTTGGCTGCATGAGTGAATAATTACAACAGGGCAGACGAGACATTTTTTAATTGCACCATGCAAACACAGCGTTTGAGACTACAGTAGTTTTATGAGCTTGGAATGGATTAAACTTGTTTTGTTCGCACAAAGCTCATCTGTACGTGTCCTGTCTCCCTCAGCCATCTCATGGCTCTCTAAGGTTTTACTGTATAGAGCATTTCTTGGCTTCAGCGCATTAAAATGTCGAAAACTAAATACACAGTCTAATTAGTCCAAGCAAACAACAGGGGAAACCTGTGAAATGTAATATCCAATAAGTATCCGGTGGCTGAGTGTGTTCAGTAGATTTCTGCGCGAAGAATATATTTAATGTTTAATTCAACAGATTAACACCGCAGTGGTTATTAATGTCCACCAGCAGTCTAAATGAATCAAGTTGATGTGTAGGTTTTCTGACAGCAATGACAGCTTTATGGCATTGTTGACAATGTTGGTGCACGGTCACACATCCGCAATCAACAGTGGGTTAGGGTTAGTCAGTCCCGTTCTCTTCCACTCTTTGCAAGCGAAAGGGGAAATCAAACATTTACATCCAGTGCTGAAGCAAATTCGCAGCTTGGCTTGGCTTGGCGTTCAACATTGGTGAACTTTGACTGGCAAGATGTGTGTGTCGTTGACCCTTCACAAGGTCTACAAACCAGCAAAGTGAGTTCTGAGTGCCTCACATCCTGCACTGCCCACATTCATACACTTGCAGTCGTGTTCATGAGGTGCAGCAAAAAGTAATATTTAAGGCGTCACTCAAAGATAGAATGAGGAATTTATTTAGAAAAAGAGTTTTTTCTAATGTAAATGTTGTTCTGGAAACATCTAGGACAACATAAACATAATGTAGGCCGCATTACATCCCCTCCCTCCAAAATTCTGAAAATCGAACACATGGGCGAATAAACCAACCAGCCAACATAAACCCAAACAGATGCTCCATCACCTCTGGTGTCAACGCCAGGGTTGGACATAACACATCCTACTCAGATAACTCTTTTGTCGTAACGAGTGACGCAGTGCATAACTTTTGCAGTTTAAATAATCTGTTATATTGTTACGTTTTGAAAGTAATCCGTTACTGTAAGAAATTCACCATATATCCGATTTTTTTTAAAA